>VYZW01044400.1:0-18357 GCA_013401315.1 Balaeniceps rex | reverse complement strand
CTTTGGTGTTAGATCAGGCTGCGCCGGGCCTTGTTTGGTTGAATTTTGAGTATCTCTCAGGACAGAGGTTCCACAGCCTCCCTTGGACCCCTGCTCCAGTGCTGAACCACTCTCACTGTGGGAGAGAAAAAAGTTTTTTTCACATCCAGCTGGAATTCCTCTTGCTGCAACTTGTGGCTGTTGTCTCTTGTGCTTTCATTGTGCACCTCCAGGAAGTGTCTTACTACATCCTCTCTATAACCACCAACTAGCTGGTTGGAGACAGCAATTAGAGGCCTCCTTAGCTTTCTTTTCTCCAGGCTGAACAAACCCAGCTCCCACATCCTTCTCTTGTATGTCCTGTACCCCGACACCCAACCATCCCAGTGGCCCTTCACTGGACTCAATGTTCTCCCTCCACTGGGGAGCCCAAAACTGGACTCAGTGTTCCAGATGCAACCTCACAAGTGCTGAATGAGAGGAAAGAACAAACACTTCCTTTAACCTGACAGCTACATTCTTGCTAATGCAGCACGCATATATNAGCACGCATATATCATATAGGTATATGTCATGTGCTATATTAGCATACACAATTTATAAAAGCTTTCTGTGGTCACCTCTGTTGTAAACAAAATCGCAAGTACAAATAACGTGCTACCTTTATAAATGGTAAATACAAGTATTACCAAGTTTTTTTCCGCTAACATTAAGACTTGACTCGCCTAGGTCACAGATCGCAGTTCTGACCGCCAATCTTTTACTTCATTCCTTACAGTACCTTCTCACGCATCTTGTTGGAAATTAGCTAATCCTGTCACAGCTAGTGCAGCCTGCTAGCTGCACAGCACCAGTAACCCCATCCTCTTCAACTACACATGCACANATATCGCCCCATGCACAGAAGAAGCTGTCTTCCTTCCTAAGGGTCAGAATTTGATACTAAGTTTGCATTAGCTGCCTTTAAACTGTGACCTGCTAAAAATGAGCAGCATTTGGGCTACAGTCTAGACCCTCTCTCAGCTATAGCTAATGCTGATAAAAAAACTGCCATGTACAACTGAGCTTTTTGTGTGCACACAGCAGGAAGTACGGATGGGAATATTCAAGCAAGAACTCGAGTTAGCTCTCCATTGAAAACAAGGACAGAGTGACTGGCTTTGCCAGCATACTCATTTATGCACTTCAAAAGCTTCTGTGTGCATGGTCTATTACATCTTTTCTTCTTTTCTAACAGCTGTGTAAGCTTTAATGAAACAGCAAGAGCTGATGCAGTTCTTGGCTACCTGATTGCATTCCTAGTGCTTCTCTCCACAGTGAAACTGTGGCATCTCCTCAGGCTCAACCCCAAACTAAACATGATCACTTCAACTCTAAGGAGGGCATGGGGCGATATCTCTGGATTCATCACCGTTATTGCAATCATGTTCCTCGCCTACTCCATTGCTGTGAGTACCACCATCGGTTGTGTTGTCTGCAGTCTCTATCCAGGTACAGTCAGGTTAAATGAATTATTTCTGAATGCTGAAAGCAACATAGCTTTGAAATGTAAAACTGAGTAAAGCTGCCTATCTAAATCTTAGGTTAGCAGCTTGGAGCCCAATTCTTCAGTGTAAGTGAAAGAGAAGTTAAAATATCCACTTGTCTGTTCTTTGCAAACTGAAATTTAGTACAAAAATCAAACACTGAGACCAAAAAATGGATTCTCTATGTGTAATAGGTGTGACAAAGAACAAAGTACAGGAAAAATAATTTTCTGGATAAAGCTCACATTGGGGAGAGTGCAGCAAGTGCCATTTTCTGTTTGGCTAGTTTTTAAGCAGGAAAGAATTATTTTTCTGCCTATTATAGAAAAACTTATTATGCAAATAAAACGATATTGTCATTCTAATGAGATTAAAGAATTATTGGACTGCAACTATTTATGTGTATTTACTGCTTTAGCTGAAACATATTGTATAAATCTTCTGGCAGAGTAATGTGGGAAATTCAGCACATCTCAGTTGCAAAATCACTGAAAGAGTGGAAACCATCTGAGCCAAATCCAAACTGTCCTGTGAAGGGCAGTCCTGTGACACACGGGACCTGCTGCAGCCTCGCGCTGCCTGATTTCATGTTCCTCATCTCTCCCTCCAGCGCTGAAACTCTAGCAACTGAGTAGCTTTAGGCACTGGTGTGGCCACAAACTTAACAGGTAAAATAAGTGATAAGATCAGTTCCATGACCCAGCCTGTTGTCACATCATGCAAGTGATGGAGCTGTGAAAGAAAGAGGCAGAGGGATGGAGAAAAAGGTGAGACTGCAGCAGCCCTCATTTAAATCAGACATGGTAGGCTCACAAGGTGTAAATGAAGAAAATAGCACCTTGGTTACTGAGGGGAAACAAGGAGGTTGCCTGTTTGGAAGGATCTGTGCACTGAAAGGCACAGTGTTTGTGACTATGATTAATTTGGTCAATTATGCATGGATAAATCTGCTCCTTGGAGGTGGGCTAAATTACTTTCATGATTTTGTCATGTATTTGGTGATTTTTTACATATCTAGTGGCAAGCTGAGCAGATATAAGACGTTCTCATATCCATGATAAAAGGTCTTACAGCTAAACACATTCAGAAAGTGTGAATCCAGTTCTTAGCTCTAGGTTAGTCTTCTTCTGTGACCTTGTCTGGTGTTTCCCCTGTCTGTAAACAAAAAAACCCCCAAACCACAAAAAAAGCTTCATGGCTCTGATGACAAGCTACGAGAGCTTTCTCTGAACACAGCAGTCATTAGCTGATTTTGCAGCAAGTACTCTGATCGTGACACAAGATATGCCTTCTTTCCTCTGCAGACAAACTTGATATTTGGCTGGAAGCTCTACTCTTACAAAACTCTCTTTGATTCAGTAGAGACCATGGTCAGTCTTCAGCTGGGAATCTTCAACTATGAGGAGGTACCATCTCAGATTTTGAGAAGTTTATCACTGTGTAATTAGCAGCATAGCTATCAAATATGCTTTGAACCAGCAAATAGAAAGACTTTCAATTAGTGCTAGACATTAATCTAATTTTGCAGGCCCCACAGCTTCCTAAAGCAGCCACCTTTCCTCATCAAGACAAGAAAAAGACAGCAAGCGAAATGTATCACACATCCCACTTTGACCATCAGTAGACTCATAATGAACCTTCGCTCCCATTTTAACTAAATATGTTACTTACTGATTACAGAAAGTTTCGAGCAATTTCCTTAGAAAGCTACAGGAAGAAATGTGAGCTATGCCCTGCATTTGTTCTGAACACACAGCCATCAGCTTCTCAAGAAAGGCAAAGCCTTCCACAAGGAGACTTTATGTTACATTTATTTTTATTATTCTTGACTTTTTCATTAAGTTCTTTCAAATATTACAATATCCTTTGAATGACTCTGTGGATTAAGCTAGCTCTCAGACATCTCTGACCATGAAGCCCTCCTTGGTGGATGTTTGTAGACCATGCATCCCATAGCCCAACATGGTATGGGTAGCTTTGAAGATCAGTAATTGGGCATACATAAAGTTTTTACATCTACAACTCATGTTGTTAATCATGAAAATATATTCCTACAGTATAGCTTACATGAAAATGAAGTTTTTGGATTTCTGCACAACCCTTAGTTGATATATGTCCATGACAGTCTGACTGGGCTTCTTTGTAAAGACACTACTAAATAAAAGCATACAGAGATTTCATCTATACTTTGAAAGCTGAGCTATGATGGAGCTTCAGCTGTTCTGTGAATAAACACATCTCCAGGCTTGTCAACTTTGACATGAAACTTTCATACCATTACACTGAAATGCAAACACTTTAAAAAAACCCCAAATTGCTCATATTCACGTATGTAAAATATTCTATCATCTTTGTACTATATCACATCAATGTAGGAAAGTGACTAAAGGAGAAAATGTATATATATATAATACATATAGCATAATTTATTTGCCACAAGTATTTTCACAGAGACAAACTCATTGTGTGTTAAATGCTTGTATGTATGCTTCCCCCACCCAATAAAAATATGATGTCTCACCTTATTAATACTACAGGTCTTGGACTACAATCCAATTTTAGGCTCCTTCTTAATTGGATCCTGCATAATTTTCATGACATTTGTGGTACTGAATCTGTTCATTTCGGTGATTCTGGTTGCTTTTAGTGAGGAGCAGAAGCACTACCAGGTATGTTCATCTAAGCTCTCCTGCTGCTTTTGACATTTATTGTGCAGTGATGAAACCCACGTAAACTCAGTCCAACTCTTAAGAAGTCAACATTTACTCATAAAGCACACTTCAGATTTTCCAGATTTACGCTGTCCATTCCTGTTCAGACGTGTCCCTGTTCAGATTTAGTACAAGATCTGACTTGTAGCCTTCTGTTCACATACTAAATCCAGCAAAAAAAGTCTTAGACTTGTGCCCCGGCTCCATCAAAATCAGTGCCAAAACTGCTACTAAAGTCCATGAGGACTTTATGGTTCCTTTTAAAAATGCTACTGTGAGTGCCTGACTCATTCAAGCTATTGATACCATGGTGTGAAATCCAGTTTAGTACTCCAGTACTGTCCAAAATTCCTCTATATTTTAAATAAAGTCAAAGGAGATGAAAACAAAGGATGTGGTCTATAGAAAACAAGATATATTTCATTTTTCTCATTGACTTCATCTAGAAATGGTGGGTGGCTCATTGTATATACCATTAGCTGTACAGTAGCTGGCAAGTGAACTCCAGGCTCCTGTAGCAAGATTTCCAAGGGCTTTGACAGAGCCAAAATTTCATCCGTAATGTCCATGCTCACCTGGGACCTTTGTCTTGATAAAAATACTTGCATGTTGTTTTGTTTCAGCAGTTACTCGTGCTCTGCTTAGAGTGAAAGTTGGCTTATTTCACCCCAAGCAGAGATCTTCTCTTGCGACTTTCTCTGGCTTCAGCAAAGACTGTATCTGCTTCTGGTCTGCGCATCCGAGTAACTTACTTCTCGTTGTTATTTTAGGCGTCAGAAGAAGAGGAGATTGTTGATCTAATGCTAATGAAACTTTTCAGTTTCTTCGGGATTAAATGCAAGAAGGAAGAGAATCCAGTCACTAACAATTAACTGAAATAACCTGTCAACGATTAAATGATAACCACAATGAAAAGTCACTTTGTGGGTGAAAGATTTACTTTTTAACTATCAGCTGCAGCGGCTTGATTTAAGTTATCGTGGCTTCTGACTAAAATGGTGCGGTGTTCAACCAATAAACTGTTGCTGACTGATGTTGTGGAGTATTAGCAAGGAAATAACGCTAAACCTAAGATAAAGTATCCCACGTGTACTTCCTGTAGACTTAGCATCTGTATTTAATAAACGCTAAGCGCTTGTTGCACCGTTTGGCTAAAACCATTCTCTCTCCACCAAGCAAGCGCCATGAAAAGATGGCGACTACCTTGGAGCGCCTTTCTGCCCCCTGGCCCCGCCGGGGCCGCCCGCCGTCCTGCTCCCGCTCCCGCCCCAGGAACGGCGGCCTGCCAGCGGGGCACCAAGCAGCTTCACTCGCCAGCTGCCAGGCGGCTCTTCAGAGACCGCTAATCCCCGCCGAGCACCGCGCCGCCCGCTGAGGACACGGGGCGGCAGCCACCGCCTCCCGCGCGCGGTAACGGCCGCCGGTAACGGCCGCCCCCGAGNCTGGCGCCGCGCTGCCCGCGCCTCTCGCCGCCGCTACCGCGGATGCCCGCGGCGCGGAGGTTGGCCACCAGCTCGCTGGTGCTGTCCGGTGAGTGGCGGCCGGGGGGCGGCGGTGGCCAGCGGGAGAGCGGCCCAGTTCTGCGAGGAGTCGTCTCTGGCTCTCTGTGGGGGCTCCCGGGAGGGGAGGGTGGGCTGCTGCAGCCGGGCCGGCCTTCAGGTGCTGCGGGCAGGGGCGGGGCCCGCCGCCCCGGCCAGCCCCCGANGCCCGGCCCAGCCCGCGAGGAGCGGTGCCGGCCGCCTGCAGCCGGCGGGGGCTGAAGTGCCCTCGCTGCGCCGAGCAGCCCCGGAGTTTAAACCTCCGCCTGCCCGCCCCTGGTGCGCAGCAGTAGTTCGTGGTGAGGCGTGTTTTAGGTGCCCGTGCGGCTCGGTGGAGCGGGATGCTGCGGCTTCCCCTGAGCTGCGCGGGGCTCGGACGGGTCATCCCCGCCCGCGGGTGCGGGGCTGTCCCTGTGGGAATCGGGGAAAAGCCTCGCAAGATGGCTGAAGCTTTGCAAGGGCTTATAGCTGCGGGGGCAGTGAGTGCCTCCTTGCTTTTGGCAGCGCGGGTTTCACCTGTCCCTCGTCCCGGTGCTGACGCTCTCCCAATTCCTCCTCCCGTGAGGAGCTGGTTCATCTCCGTTAATTAGCAGAAAACTTTTAACCTCCTCTCCATGCTGCAGTTTTTCAGCAAAGTGGCCCTGTCCCCTTCTGGCCCCAGCTGCAGGCTTCACCGGGTGGGCCGAGCGTGGAGAAAACGAACTTGATCAAGGAAAGCAGATAGCTTTTTCTGGGGCCGTCGTGCTGAAACAGCTTGTTGGTAGCTCCGAGGAGCATCAGCAGCAGAAACGGGTGGATGGAGCAGGCAAGCCTGCAGCAGCCCCAGCAGTTGCCAGCTGGGCTGCCAGCAAACCCAGGCCAGATTTTCAGGGCCGATGTCATGCGAAAGGAGCTTGGTTTGGTATGACCAGTTCCTGTGCAGTATAGCTACAGAAGTGATAAGGCAGGAGATGGGCTTGCACATCGGTGCTTGGTGTGATTTTGCACTTAATGTAGTTAATTCTGGAAGTATCTGCTGCTGTTGAAGCTCTCTTTGAATGAAAGTTAGGCACAGAAGCCTGAAAAATGGAATCTGTGGTACTTTAGAAGATAGGAATGTGGAAAAGATAGGAGAGAGAGGAGGACAATATGCTATAAAAGTAATGACTGCTATTAAGAGATCATAAATTTCCTTCCAGATAGTCTTTTAACCTATCCGTTTAACTGCCTTCTGCTACAAGTGAACAACACAACATTTGTTAGTTGTTATTTGCAAATTGAGACAAGATCTAAGCTTTTTTCACTATTCTAATTGTTTCATGTAGCCGTTGTTTTTCTATAGCTATAACTTGAAGGAATAACATAAATTATGCTTTTATTTTAGGCAGAGAGGAAAAATTTTGTATGCCTCTGTGGAGGTGTGAGTTTTCCTTCACTCTTGAGGTATATATTTATGAAATATTTAATAGAGGCAGGCTAAACTAAATGAAGGTCTGAATTCAGAATGTGCTAGTTAAGCTGAAACCAAAGTCATGTTGAAATGAATGAAGCTAGAGTAAATTTAGCTGCTCTTCTGAAAAAGAATGCTCACAGAAGAGATTTGGTATGCTTTGACATTTCACATTCATTTAATTTGATTTATTTAATGTGCTGATCACATAAGCTCAAAGTTCAAATTTTGAGATTACTTATTAACTCTCATTAATTTGACCTTTACTTGCAGTATTTTTTGTTACATGGTTAGAATTTTTCATTTTTCACTTTTTTTTGTCCTACAAGAAGCTAATGTGCTCTTCTGCCTGTTAGGAACATTTTACTGCTGTGTTCCAAACTGATCATGGAAGTCTTCTGTGTTTTGGTTTTTTTAACCTTGCTTTATAAACAAATCTTATACAATATTATTATCCTGCATAAAAAGATATCGGTTGGCTTTTTGTGACGTGTAATGTCACAAATGTTCAGCTTGAGATTCTGTGTCATTCTCCATTCTTATGGTTCATGAGTCATTTCCAATGAAATTCCTATGGGTTTAATGTCTTGACCTAAACGATTTAAGACATTTGACTACTTCTGTGCATTAGAACGTGTCCCGAGAGATTTTTGTAGGTATAAATAATGCTGGCTGAAATTCTCTGGGTTTTTTGAGTGATAATTCATGGAAAAATACTTCATATTTGCATTTTACTCAAAATTTTTCGTGTATTATACTTGTAAAAACATGTATTGCTCTGCCGAGTTCTATAAAACTTAGGCCATCTTCAAAGACAAACCATTTCATCTGAGACTTGCTTCTCTTACACGTGTTCAGACATAAATAAGAGGATCGCTACAATTGAAGCAGCTTAAAATACGACTGACTTGCAGTGGAAAGATTTTAGCAGGTCTACAGCGAGAACTTCTGTTTTCTTTCATGTACAAGTTTAGAAAATGCACAGGGATTTGCAGAAGTGTAGTTTCTCTAGCAGGTGTAAGGAATCCAGCCTAGAGGAAGAGCCTGAGAGGAGAACTTTGAACTCAAAAGGAAGGTCCAGCTGTACTGCTCTGGAACTAATGACACAGGGAGCTCTGTTTAAGAAGTTATCTTCTCCAGCTTCTGCAGCATCCCTTTCCTGATTGGATAGATGCTACAAGTGAAAATTAAAAATAAATTAATTAAAAAAAAAAAAAAAAAGGAAGAAGAAAGTATCTATGGGGAACCTATGGAAGTGAGAAAACAGACAAAGCAGGCTGAAAATGCTCAGAGTAAGAAAATTTCCAGGTTAAATGTTAGTAAGAAAAATGTTGCCTGTTTCAATTACCTCTTTCAAAGTTTTTCCATATGACTTTATAATAAGTATTGCTTCTAATAAAAGCTAGTAGAAGCTGCCCTGAATCTTACAGATCTCAAATATATGTGGAATTGTAAGACTGCTGTGAAAAGACTTAACAGGGTCTTAAATACGCTTATTTTAAAACTATACAGAATAACTACTGTGTTCTTCTCACAGTAACAGTATTAACAGAGAGCAAATTCTCTTAAGTAACAGTTACCTGTATGAGTCACCTTATTAATTTGCCCTGTACTAATTTGCCTTAATTTTACATAGATCTGTGACAACATTAACCAGGGAGAAATAGACTCTATAGGAGATGTCAGGGGGAGGGAGGAGAATCAGCCACTTAAACTAGCTAGGTTGCAACTTCTTAACTTCAACCGATGGCTCTATTTAAGTACTTTGAATGAGATGCTGTAATGCTGACACTGTTTCTAAGGGGTTGTTAACACTGGCCTTCGCGGGAATAATAAAGTGCTTGACAGAAACAAGCGCTAAATATGCTTGAAAAGCCTCTAAGCTGTCATAGAAATGCATAAGTATGAGTAAAGTACACATATATGC
Source organism: Balaeniceps rex (assembly GCA_013401315.1). Classification (NCBI taxonomy): domain Eukaryota; kingdom Metazoa; phylum Chordata; class Aves; order Pelecaniformes; family Balaenicipitidae; genus Balaeniceps; species Balaeniceps rex. The sequence goes on along the minus strand of VYZW01044400.1, from coordinate 9,247 downwards.
TTTAAGTTTATACTTTTGTTTTGCTCCTGTACTTTATCAGTCTCTAGATGATTGCACAGTAATACTAGTAATTATATAATTATATAGTAATTAATAAANAGTAACTAATAAATACTAGAACTAGTAATACTCTCAGCAGAACCTCTAGTGAGCTTCTACCGTGTCGCTAAGCATGTCATGAGCCAAACAAAATGCTTCTGTAAATTGTATTTGCTGTTTAAAATATTTTCCAAGAAAAAATGAACAAAACTAACCTCAGTTAAAAAAAACCCAGTGTTTAAGCCTGCAAATGTGTTACTGTATTTAAGTGAGCAACAAGTCACTTAGTTCTGAAATATCAAGTTTGTTTCATTTTAGCCCGCAAATTCACAGACAAGCATGAATGGATATCTGTTGAAAATGGCATTGGAACAGTAGGAATCAGCAATTTTGCACAGGTATTGATCCCTCCCCCCTTACCCAAGTCTGCAATATTTATTTATGCATACCCGCTCTTGTCCTTGCTCTTTGGTCAGTTACTGGTTTTTATTGTTCTAATTGCATATGCTATACACTGAGCGCGATTTTTGGACTTGGGTCTATCACATTATTTGTGAAGTGAATGCTGCTTCAGCATTCTGATGAATTCTTAATCGCTTCAGATTGAGCCTATGGACAGCTGAACTTGATGAGAAATTAATGGTTCAGCAGAATTTAAAACCTCCTTTATTACTTCAGTTCTCATAGGCCGGAGTTGTTTGTGGCTATGCGAAGACGATATCATGCACTTTTTAGGTCAAATTTCCCTTGAACATGAATACGGTGCAATCCCTCTGGCTAAAGAACAACTGTGGATAGAAGTACAACATGGCATGTATTTCTTACTCTGGGATAGGAATTCCTTTGGATTTTTTGTTTTGGTTTGTTCTCGTGCAAGTACTTGATTTGGAATAGTCACAGGCAAATTCAGGATAGAGATTCACTGTACAGCAAACTTAAGAAAATCTAATGTGAGAAGCTATCAATGAAGTGGAATTAATGTTTCTTAGGACAAGCAGCATTTCCCATAACCTCAGTTTTCTGTAAATAACACTAATACTCTGTAAGATTCTCTAGTCTTTTGTGAGATAGGGTACATTTGTCAGTGACGAGGCAGAAGCCTATTCTGGGTGAGCCGATTTTTATGGTGATAAGGCTCCTTGTTAAGTCAGTAAGGACAAACTGTATGCTAATGGCTCTCCGGTTGTCTGCGTCTCTGGGGAGGAATCATTGCCTTTTCTTTCAAATCCACTGGAAGTAAATCCTCTGTGCTTTGTAACAAGAAGATAATCCCCTCAAATCATTGGGAACTTTGTCCTTTAAAACTGTTGTTACTCTAGCTGATGCTAAGAAGATCAGCAGATGTTATTTCTTATTCTGCCTGAAGAAATCTGTATGTTAACCCTGCAACTCAGCCTGTGGGTTATTAACACTGTAATAGATAAACAATAATTTGGCATTTGGGGCATGATAACAAAACAGTTTTTTCAAGTTAAATGTTTAAAAAGAAAAAGTGAAAAATATGCAGTCCTTAAAGAATGAGAACTAAATTTAGAGACAGAGATTACTTATATACATTGATTCTAGAGTTACTGTATCAGATCTCTCCTATGTATAGTTTCTTTAATGTATGCTTTGATGCTTTTGTTTTTCTTTTAAGGAAGCATTAGGAGACGTTGTTTACTGTAGTCTTCCAGAAAGTGGGACAAAATTGAATAAAAATGGTAAGTTTCAGCTCTAATTTCTATTGAAGTAATTACTCATCCTACTCTCCCTTTGCAAAGATTAATTTTATGAAGTAATCTTTATGTTCATTAATACCATTATAAATCTTCTGGATGCAGAATAAATTCAGGTATTTCTACCAGAGACAGCTTTAATTTCAAATTCTCGCTGTCAGACCAGGCATGGTAGCAGAAAATACCTGCTTATTAAACTGTGAAGACAATTATTTAAAAATCAAACATTTGAAATACATTTTTGTAATAATTTTATCTATACTCTGTTTTTAAAATATTTATGCTTTGATTTGGACTTGCTAGCATTTAGGCTGGCTTATTTGTAATTCTGCAGTTACGTGTTTCACGAGTTGCACAATGTGAAACATCTAATTGATATCAAGCTCTATTTTTTTCTATGAATATACAGACTCAGTAATTTTGGGGTATCAGCTATAATCATAGGGTTTTGCTCATTAGTGATGTACAAATTGTTACATTCTTAATCATTCAGTTACGTAATTTGCCATGTTAAAGAAGAGCGAGCATTAACAGGTAGAAAGGAAAAGCCTATTGCTGTGTTTACGTGAGAGCTTCTCACTGCTATATGAAGAAAAGATTGTCATTAGCTTCAGACGTTGCAGAACAAGAATGTAGATTTACTGAGGTAAAGTAGCAGGCCTTTCTTTTGCCATCCTTCTTGTGGAATAGGTCTGTATCGAACTGTTTTGGCCAAATCTATTGCATCGCATTGAATGGTAAATGTTAGACAGAAGTTGTCTTTCTGTTTAGGGTTTTAATTAACCAACTTGGAGTTTTGTTTTATCTGAACGAATTTAGTTTCCGTTTAGTTCTTCTCTTTTCTACCCGTTCCAGCCTTAGTCTAATTCCAAGCTCTCCCAGAACATGTTGTTCTCTGATTCCTTGTGCTGATGCCTATCTACTCTTCTGACAGCTCTGTGTTCCTCCAGCCTCTGTCTTGTTTGCTTGTGGCTTAGAGTTACTCTGGACTAACATTGCTCCAGGCACCATTGCCATAACTGCCTGCAAAATAGAAAAAAGGGAAGAGCAGCTGGGTGATTCCAGTGTGGTGCTTCTGAATACTAATGCATGTTTTCCAGTGAGTGTTTCTGAAGAAAAACTGGGATTCCTGAAATTGTGGCTGTGTCTATTTTGTAACCGAATTATGTATAAAAAGGTTTAAATTGTAGGTAGAAGGCATATTTAGGTGTCTTGCAGCAAGAGCTGGATATGGTTCCTTCTAACCCTTTATCATATCATATGCTGTAGGGCTTTAGCCAAAGGATTAGCCAAATGTAAGACATTTCCATCCCTTCTGTAGTAGCCAGCTAGCTAGTGTTATGCAAGTTCCCCAGAATAATTCAGGAGCATAAACATCAAATTTAATACTGCTGATCATTGTCATAAAGTTGGTGACTTCAGTCTCTTTGACAGTTTCTCTTGCTCAAGATCATGATGCTTTTTCAATGGCTAGGTCATCACCAGAATGCCTAACAAAAAAAAAACCCTAAAGCACTTTGTATTTTCCTCTTAAAAGCATTCAATCATATTCTGTGTTTCAGATGAGTTTGGTGCTTTGGAAAGTGTGAAAGCTGCTAGTGAACTCTACTCTCCTCTCTCAGGAGAAGTGACTGAGGTTAATGCTGCCCTTGCAGATAATCCAGGGCTCATCAATAAATCTTGTTATCAAGATGGTAAGATGTCATTTTTATCTTTCAGTAATGAATACCACCTGGATTCTTGCTGTCACACATGGCTCTGCAGTTCCTAGTTCTTCCAGTGTAATGGTGTGGAGGCTTAAGTGGAATATATTGAATATAGTTCAAGCCCAACAAAATTTAACATGAAACTCATTGTAGTCTTGTCTTTGCTGACAGCTGCTTTACAATGCGTTCTTTTCAGACATAGAGTGTGGTTGAATTTAAATCTATTTCCCTTGATCGCGTTTCTCTCTCTTGATCTTGTAACAGCTTGTGCAACTGAGAGGTCAGGCTCTTTTACTCTTTCTAGACAGCGTTTCCTTAATGCCGCTGTCAGAAGCAGTACTAAATTAGATAGCTGGTCTGACTCAAAAGGCCGTTTCTTACGACAAGTTGTTTGTTTGCTCATTTTTTTAAAAGTATTGAAACATTGTTTTGCCTGCACAAGAAGTCCTGTTGATTCTACCAGTGTTACAGGGCTTGTATGCCTACTGGGAGTACTTTTCTAAGGCAGTAACGTGAATGAATCTTTCTTGTAGCATATTAGCAACTGTTTTTAATTTCTTCACTACAGGTTGGCTTATCAAGATGACTGTGGATAACCCTGCTGAACTTGATGAACTGATGGATGAAGATGCCTATGAGAAATACATAAAATCCATTGAGGACTGAGCTGGAATAATGAAATAAATCCGTATAAAATATTTCAGTGTAGTTTGTCATCAATCAGTGAAGTAGAGAATATCAAGTTTTGGCAACCTGAAAAATACCACTTACGATCACATATACAAGGCCATAAATAATTGCAGTGATAAAAACGTTTAACATCTGCATACCTGCAAGGTTTTTTTCTATTGTAGATTGTCTGATTTATGTAACTTCAGGATCTTATGTATGATATTTTGGGAAACAAAATTTATTTGCTAAAATATATACTTCCGAAGATTCATTTGACAATCAGATTTAGTAACAACAGCCTTAACATGGTAATTCTGTTGTAGGCATATGACTGTTCTTGTAACCTGGACTACAGCTTTCCCTGAAATACTTTTCTATTGCTCCCAAGATACTGAAAAGCAGTGCCTCCCTAACTTCCTAATATTTTTCCTAATTATAGTTGCAAAGGTGATACCAAAAAAGGAGAAGCCATATCAACTACCTCTTTGCATGATTTTTACTTCATTACAGAATTTATTAATCCTTTATGTTTTCGTTCTTCATTTTTCTATGTAATCAAATAGTTCTGCCTTTGAGGCAGAAGGGTATGGTCCTTGTCTTCTGATTTATATGCTTTTTTAGTATGCAAAACTCATGCAATGATTGTTTATCAAGGTTCTCGAGTAGATTGTTTAGGCTGTACTTTTGTCTGGTAAACACTACCTATGTCACAAGTAATTAAGGAATTCTACATCCTATGCGTAGCAATTGTGGTGATTTCAAAAGAGTAGATACTTTTGAAAATTGTGTGATCAGTAATAGTTTGACATATAATGCATCTCTGTGTGTCTGTCTAAGATCCAGTAGGCACACTGCTGTAATGACGTCACGGGAATGAAGCTGAAACTTTTGCTTTGCAAACCAGTAAACTAAAGCAGCTGAGTCCATTAGACTTAATATTTAATGAATCCACAATTGTGCACCCAAAGTTGATGTGACATCTAAGGGTGCCATTGAGTTGTAGAGACCTGCAGTTTAGGATAAACGTAATAGTACAGCAGAGTTTTGGTCTAAAACTTTTTTCCACGGTTTTAAAATAGTGATCAGAAGCTAAGCACAAAACAGGAGCAAAAAGTATCTGTAAGTTGATCTAAGAGGAAGCAGGGGAATGTTTCATCCATATAAGATGACAAAGGCAAAATTCATATTCCTTTGGAAGTTACTTTCAAAAGCACAGCCCTTCTAAAGGGCAGAAATACACTGCAGGTTATACAGAAACCTTTCTAGTGCGTAAATATGTAGGTCTTTTAAGATCTGAAGGGATGTCAAAGTAATTGGTGAGGGTTTTTTTTAAATCCTAGGAGCTAATTTTTCCTACACGAGTCACAGATAAAAGCCCTGCCAAGAGAGACTCCACTGTGTATTTAAGATAAAACTGTCTTCTCCATAGGAGTTAAACTGTGAAGTGACTAAGAGGAAAGAGTGGGCTTGACTGTTCCACAGGAGTCCTAACTTGGCAGTGGCTGATAAACAAAAGGCTCCAGTAAACGTAGTGTAAATGCTTTAAAAACTGTCAGTGCTTATCCATTATGCCCAGCATCATGCAGGATTTATTGTGACAACTTTCAGGGCCCAGAGAGCTGGAAGCTTGATCTGGCCTGTTACAGACTCCCTGTGCACTTTCCAAAGGGAGAGAGAAAGTTTCAGAATGAGTGCAGGCAAACGGAGGTGGGAATGCATGAACATGTTTCACTTTGATACCGTTTCTTCCACCCTGTTTTTTTCAACTTTACTAGAGAGTAACAGGCCTTTCATTCACTGCCACGTAATATATGACCCTTGTGGATCTCCCTTTAAAGGTTAGTCCAGAGCATCATTATGCATATAATTCAATAATTTTTGTCCCTTAAAATGTTTATATTCTTTCCTTTTGATCAATGACATATGAAATAGTAATTTCTGTAATCCCCTAAGGAACCGGGGTAAAAGTAAAAACTGGCAAACCTGATCTCTTCCTCAGACTCTGCCCTCATCTGTGTATTAGCAGTGTTTGTAAGGTTACACATGAGTATAGATAAATTACAATTTTCTTGAGAAACCATCTGAAACAGAATTCAACCTTTCTCTCATGGTGTACAGTTGGAGAATGGATGTTCTTTTGCTTAAAGAGGAGGACCAGGAACCTCTCTATCCCTAGTTCTTTTAGGGTTTTATATGACCTTAAAGTGATTTATTAGATTTCCCAATTCCTTTTAAAATGGGAACAATAATACTAAGGTGCTTTTCTTGTGTGGTTTTTCCTGAGAGCTCTGGTATTTGGCAGTTATTTAGGCCAAAGGATGTCTATTGGAGCAAATATTTTTACATCTTTCTACAATCCACTCAACTACCTGAGTTATGCTGCCGAAAGAATGTATTCTTCTGTGTTTGATGCATGTTACCCAAGCAGAGCTCCTAGCTGTCAAATGATCCCATAACTTCACTACATTCAGCAGCAGCAGGAAGCCTCAGGCAGACCACCAGGCACAGGCGGGAGCCAGACTCTCCAAGAGCAGGAACGCAAAACTTGCCAACATGAATGTGTAATCAATGCCTTTCGTCAAAATAAAAGATGCAATGAATGTGCATTAGCTTTGGTCTATGACACAATTTTAAATGCTTTTGTATAAATCATAGGGGAATGCATCAAACTTGTTCACCAGTGTGTGCTCCTACAGAAAATGAATAAAGGAAATGATTTTTTACAAAATAACCACTTTATCTGTGACCTCTTAAGTCTTGATCCTGAGCTTAAGAACTTAAGATGCATAGTTACTGCATACTAAACATTATAGACTCAGTAGAGAGGTGGGGTTTATGGCAAATTATGATTTCCATACTTCTCCCACAACCACTAATTATGTCTATCTCATAGGGGTTAATTATATTATCATCTTCCTTCTTGCCAACACTTTCTTCTGTTCCACAAGTACCAATCCCTTTATCTCTCAAGTTATCTAACTGAATAATATGCAGTAAAGTTGGAGCTAAGTTTTTTCAATCTGTGTCTAGTTTTGAAGATTTTATCCACATCAGTCCTGAAACGATTGCTCACCTAAAATTTTGTCTGGTTACCAACCCATGAAGTGCTGCCTCTCCCTGTGCATCTTGACCCATCGTGTATATAAACACAAATCGTGTAATTGTAACTTCTGATCAGAGGGGAAAAAAAATCAACAGTGTAAGACTCAAACAACAAAAACACCCATAAATAATAACACTTGATATTTTGATGAACATAAAATAAGGGCAATGTCAACTTCACTGTCATTAAATTAGCAGTAAGACAATTACCTAAGCAGCTCTGATAATAGGGTTAGAACTGCAGCAGATCTCAGTTTCTAATGTCCCCTTAACTGCTGTCTCCACACAGTTGATGTCCTGTGGATAAGGATCCTCTTTCCTGTTTCTTCATACTGATAGATGAGGAATTTGCAATCTTCCTGTAGTAATGGCTCCCTTCGCAGAGTTGTAATACACCAAACTGACACATAAAGACATAACATCTATCTTCATGTCAGCCTAGTCATCTGAATAAACAGACCTGTACCAAGAAATCAAACCAGAACGATCCTCAGCTCCTCAACTGAGCGTGTGAGGCTTTTCTGTCATGATGTTGGGAGACATCCCACAGCAAGAGGCAAAGGAAATTTGCAGAAGACTGGACTCCAGACACAATCAATATGATCACCAAGAAGCCCTTTATTATATCTTTGCATACAGCTTTTATATCCTTCTACACCCCGTACACACAATCTCGTAAACTTTCCTGATTCCCGATTCGTACATTACTATTGTCTATGCAACAAGCATATAAGCCTCCCGCTCACTCATTGGTTATTTCATTGTCATCATCTTATCCTGCTTGCGGTTACTGCTTCTCTATTCTAGCAACTAAATTCCATATACTGGCTAAGCATTTCTCTAAACTTCTATAATGCTTGACCTTCAATAACACCCTGACCTTTAGCCTACTTTGTCTTCGTTATCAGGACTTGATGCCCTCGTTCTGCTAGGAATGTATCCACAATTCCCCCTTCTTTGTTTTGTGCTAACCAAACTCCATGTATAGCCTTCTGTATCATATCGGTTACACAGCGCAATATTATATGAATTAAAGCTAATATAAACAAAATAGCTAAAATTAATACTAAAGCATGCATTAATAAATCACACAGCCATTTCGGTACTCCCCATCCCAAATTATTCCAAAATGTGTCCCACGGATTCTTGTCGACCTGTAGCTTTCTCATATTCTCTTGTAGTTGTTGTAGCTTACTATGTATGGACTTAGAGTGATCAGACAGGTTAAAACAACACATCCCTTCAAAATCTTCACATCCATGATCTTGCGCTAACAGCAAAATGTCTATGGCGGCTCTGTCCCGTAGAACTGCATGCCTTACACTATCCATGTCGGCCATAAGTTGGGTCAGAATTTCAGAAGTGATATTCAACTGTTTGGCCAATTTCTGAACAGTTCGGACATTTTGGGTGGCCATCACTCCGGGGGCCAGAAAAGACGCGATTACTCTGGTTGTCGTGTCCCAGAAGGTTATCTGATCCTTGCAGTCTGGTCCTAGATGTTGTAAGGATCGTCTGGTTCTAGGTCTTCCCGTGATATTCCAGATGGATATGTTCAGCAAGCTAGCATGAGTAGGGGCAAACAATGACAGCTTACCAAAATAACATGGGCCTCCTATTGCATTTTTTGGAATACCTGCCCATGCTCGATCTCCGCATATCAAAAAATATCCTGGGGGTAGGGCTTTTGCGGAATCATTGTTCCGTACGGGAAATACTGGATCGCGAGCTTCAGATCCAATGGATCCGAGGCAGTAGTCGCCGGTTGAGGATATGTATGTATACCCTGGAGTCGGGCTAGTTATGTTTGTCCATTGAGACCAATTTCCCTTTCCATATTAGCCATGGTGACTATATCCCTTGCCTCCCAACAAAAAGCACCCATTACTACCGTTTAGTGATGTCATCAAATCTAACTCCTGTGGGTCCTATGGCAATGAGACGTTCAAGTTGTTTTGGTGATCAAAGCTGCTGTATCATTGTGACAGGTGCGTTGTAGCAGCAACTTGC
>VYZW01044398.1:1921-23102 GCA_013401315.1 Balaeniceps rex | reverse complement strand
AAGTTGAGGAGAGAGCATCTTTCTTCTATATCAGAATTTACTGAAAAGGTCCAAGCTGTTTCCAATTGAATTTGGTGAATCTACATCCTTGGAAATAACTTACAAGAAGGGGACATTATGTTTAACCCCAGATGAAACAACAGGACTAAGATAGCTTCCTCCATTTCTGCTGCTACCATATTCAGCGAATCTTGAAGACTTGGGGACTAAATGTCTCCCTAAGGAGAGTTTCACCTGGGTAGGTTAATTACACTGCCCACAATGTGCTTATGATACTCAGCTCTTTTTGAAAGTGCTCTCCCTCCAGGGTGGGCCGTCAGGCCTTCGACACTTAGATTTGGATGTTGAATCCATGAAGACTAATGAGTCATGCAGGCTGGAACTCAAGTCTGTTATTCCTCTTGAATAGCTCTTGGGCATTTTGTTTTCATTGCAGGTGAACTTAAGCAACAAGCATGTTTTTATTTGCCTAGCAAGGAAAATGCATCTGCTAAAGATGTGTGCATCTTTTTTAAGTGTGTCAATTTATATGCAAAATAGGTTTAGCACTTGTGCCTATGGACAGCTGCCAACACAGCCCTTAGCATCTCAGGTCTGGACAGCCAGACCCCAGATTCTTCTTCCTACTTCTTTCTCTCTTTCTGTTTCTCTCTTTTTTCCCCCATCCCTTCTGAACTGATTTGGAAAATAAAGTTCCCAGTTTTACCCAGCAATATTTAAAACTCTTCCCATGCAGATGGTTTTATAGAGGTCTGAATAGAAATGAGTTGAGACATCTCAGAACAGCCATAGTCTATCATAAAGAGCAGTGGAAGATACCTAAGATTTTGCATAATGCAGCACACTTGGCATTCTTAGTGAAAAGGAAGCGAAGTCTTGTCTCGGCACTGAGAAATTCTTTCTCTTAATGTGATAAAGATTGGTCCCTTTGGGTCAAGGTAGTGGTACATTAAGTGGGAAAGAGTAAAACCTACCTTCTGCCCATCTATATTTAACCTGCCCTACAAATGATAAGAAGATTTCATCTTCTATGTTCTCACATTTTTCTCTTTTCTTCTCAAACACTGAATTTATCATTTAAATGTTAAAAAGAGAAACCAGATGTTATAGTTATTAACTTTTGGAATCAACTATAATCTTCCTATTAAATCCTTCCATCCAGGTACAGGCAATTATTTGCTTGATCTAAAGGTGCAGAAAATGTAGACACACAGGGTTTCAGAAAGTCCAGTTTAATAAGACAGGTGGGTAACTAATAATGTGGAAAATTACCTGCAGATTGAGGATATTGGGAATGACTAATGGCCAAAACTAAGCGAGTAAATTAGTTGCAAAATGATACCATTTGCAGTAGTNCAAGGTCAAATGCATTGAAACTGAGACTTCAGTTTGCTTTACAAGCCAAACAGAGTTCAGATAAGCAAAACACTCGGTTCATTGGGGAAGATTCTGAAATGCAGAGAAGGGAGAATTTCAAAGAGCTTTTTTTCCCCCAATTTAAGATGTTCCATAAGTTTCTGATTCCAAAAGGCACTCAAATGTTGGCTTCAATGGGACCATTTATGTACTCAGAATTAGCCACATGCCTAAGTACTTGGGGTTTTAATTACCTACCCCAAAATACATGATTTGACAGTCTGGTCATGGGCAATATCCAAACAATTTTAGCAAGAGATTAGCCCATGAAGGGACAGCTGGACTGGTTCCCTTGCAGACAAAATTAACTTCTCCAAAAATCTAAGTACTTCCATGCTCAGAGATCTAAGCACATCCCAGATCTTTATGAATGTATTTTCAAAATCCTTTTTAAAGAAAGAACTATTACCACTTGGCTGTAAAGGGAGAATTACAACAGAGAGGGTGAGCAACATACTTAAGATCACAAAGGAAGCCAGTGGCAGAAGTGGGAACTGAATCTGCATATCTGTCTATCTGATCTTAGCTTTGCCAACCTGTCCGAGGTACCGATGACGTATTATTTGTGATGGGGCTAGTAGCACGATGAATGATTTTATAGTACCAGCTGTGATGGTATTTCTTCTCAGAGAGTATTTTTAAACATAATATAGTGATCCAATAATCACTGTATTAGCTTTTTCCACTATGACCATCCCGTGTTACCTTTATTGACAGCCAGGAGTACCCAGAATATCCTGAGAACTACATATAAGAAATAAAAGCATTGAAACATGTCTCCAAATTTTTTAAGTTCCCAAAAATCTTTTTTTTAATATTTTTGCAAGTGGAACTAGGCTGAGTTTACAGTTTTCTTTAATTTTTTAATACTATTGCAGTTTCTCTGGAAGCTCTGTTTTTATAAAGTTGAAGGGTAGAAAAAAGCATGCATTCTGAAACTTATATGCATCTTTTAGAAAAAGACCTACCCTCTGGAATTTGACTAGAACAATAAACACACACACACACGTTAGCGGGGTGTGTGTGTTTATACCTGCACATTCCTGTATAGACATCTATACCACGGGAAGGCAAGATGAATTCTACTCTATGCAACAAATTTCTAGAAAAAGCTATTTTATAAGAAATGTTAAGTTAAAAAAAAAATAATTGCTTGTAGTCATTTAGGAAAGAATATACCAACATTAACACTAATAATAGAAACAATAGTTTCAGTTATGCCCTCTACCAGTTGCAGCTGTGCTCCAGGTATTTCTCACCTTCTCCCATTGCTAAAAATGACCTCCCCCTCTGATTTACCCTCCTGTGGACACTCCCTAAGGACCCACTCTAGGTTGGCAGAGATCCACTCTTTAAACTGGTTAATATTTAAACACAGCTTAAGTGATTTCTCCAGGGCCTAAACTGTATTCTGCAAAGCCTTACTGTTAGCTTTGAAAGACTGAGATAAATTCTCAGGAGCTCTCATAGTAAGGGCCGCGTACAATAACACTAAAATATAATTCTCAGGGGCTGAACTTCCAATATAGACTCTTATCTGTCTTCGGGTGGCAATTGTCTCTGTGTCCTTACCTTTTTAATCCTCTTCCTTTCTTTTTATCACAAAATGTCATTGAGACTTACTCACTATAAGATTTTTTTCCTACAGAACAGTTGTGTTTTTCTATATATACAGGTGCCATAAGAAAAGTGGGTCATTTGATTTCATAACTAGTGATAAAGGAAGCAAACTCCTATAGCTTTCAGCTTCCCAGGACACAAAAAGGTGTTTTAAGTCTTCTGACTAAGTGGCATTTATAAAACACAGGAACAACATACCCAAAGACCAAGACAAGTTTTAAAACCTCAAAGAGGGAATTATTAATTACACTGAGGTCTGGTCTTCCAGTGTGTAGTACCTATAAAATGCAGAAATATAACTCTACTGTACCTATAAAAATATGGCCTTCATGTTTTGAACTTGTAAATATATTGGGGGCACAAATTCAAGAAATTATTGGCACAAACTTAGTCAGGTTTCCACAGGAAGACTTTCCATTGAAGTAAATTGTCATTGATCTAGTGACTACAGAGTGACTGTAATAATTTACACTGGCATGGTCTAATCAGTTGTACATGGTAACACAGGTCACGTCTGCCTGGCCTATTCATTTTCCTTGAAGAAGTTAAAAAAAAAAAAACAAACGGTATTTTAGCAGTAAATGCAAGGAGAGCAGCCAGCCTACCGCTGCCCATCACAGATAGCTTGACTAAGACTGCTAAAAGTGGGAAAAAATTGTCTTTTTGTGCTGAAAAGGTACAGGGTGCTGAGCTGAATAGGCCCTGTCTATAAGAGAGAGCAGGAGGACAGGATTTGTGTGCTCCGCTGGAAACAGATGCTGCAGCTGTGGCAGAGGGGGTGGCTGCTGCTGAAACCCATAGGGAGATAGCATATGGGTCAGAGGTTCCCAAAAGTTTGGGAGTCAGAGCAGTTAAAATCAGGCTAACAGACTAATGAGCTGTCTGGAAGTTGCCAAAATTCTTGCTGCAATTTCCTTGAGGAATTGAAAATACTGTGGTTTTGGTTGGCTTGGTTGTAAGGATTTCCACCATGTACATGTCTGGATGCAAATCATGACCATGAAACCAGCTGGGCAATTTTTATCTGCAACCAGTGAAATGAACATGTTTCTTTTTCTACCTGAGCTTTCCTGGGACCAAAGTTATCTTACAGTGGGTGGGCTCCACTCTTTAGGGCAGCGCCACAGCTGTGGGGTAGAAACAAAATAGAAATGGCCATTCTCCCCTTCAAGGACATAAAACAGGGACAAAGACATTTGTATTACATACATTTTATGGAAGTCATTGCTTCTATCCCCTCACCTCCCATAACCTTTCTTGACATTAGCAAAAATTATTAGTTTTGCTCTTCAGTGTCATGCCTCTTGGTTACCTCTAATTGAAATGGAGGCGTTCTGAGTGGCAAAATCAGTTACAAATCTCTTCAAGTGCCCCTTTTGTATAATTTATCGCGGGATTCAGAGCTTCTGAGCTTGGATCATTTAGTTCTCAGGAGTCTTTAATACTTGATCACAATTTGTGGTGGGACAGTACTTGGTATACTTGGTGGAATATGAAGATAACTGAAAATTTATTTACTGTATCAAATGCTGATGTTGCCAGAAGAGTGGTTTGAGATGAGGATTACCTTTCACAGCAAATTAACTGCAAGGCACAACTTAATTTGAAGGAACTATAGACAAGAAAGAAAGAAGGAAAAAAAGTAAGACCCTGTAGGTATTGAATAAAAAGGTACTTGATCTTTCCTGTTTAAATTAGTTCTTTCATCATGAACAAGGAAAAAGATGCTATAAGAAGAAATAAAGTTATTAAAATCTTTTGATCAGGATAGAAAATGACACAGTGAAACTTACCTGCATGAGAGGTTGCCTTCCTGACCGGGAAATCATCCTATTTTCTTCTTTTGGAAATAGCACATAACTGCAGGTCTGTGATCCACACCCTGTGGTCAATGTGAACACTCTTTTAAGCCAGTGGAAGTAGCCATGGTAGAATTTCATCTTGGTTAGACACATTTCTCTATGAAGTATGAATTTATCTACCTATCTGCAACTTCTGTACCATTATTCCTCACTCTTTTTTTCAGTTACTAGTATCAGAGGCAATTTTTCTTGGGGACTGGAAACATCAAGGTGAATTAAAAGGCCTATTTCTGTTTTAGTCTGTGTGTAAAGAAACTGGGCATAATACCTCTTCTGTCATGAGTTCTCTGTGTAGGTTTGACCAGGTCACTTAGGTACATCACTTCCTGATCACATGGTGATTTCAGTAGGAGCTGGGCATATCTGCATATCTTAAAGGATCTGGACCTTTAGGCTTTACTGCTTAATATAGATTAAGGTCTTCATTCTTTTTGCTGTCATCAGGGGCATGGTGGTGTATTTAAAAATATAGAGAAAGTTTCATATACGCATATATCACTGAGATAAAAGCAATCCCTGATCTATAAATGAAAGTATCAAGTTTAACATTTGTTCATTTTTTGTTTTTTTTTTTCTTTTCCCAGCATTGCCCATGAGTAATAAAGTAATGGCTATGCCACTATTTAACAGAGCACAGAATAATTCAATAAGCTTAAGAAATGTTAATGTTCACCTGCATTAAAAATATAATAGTTACTCTTGCTTTTGGGACTGGACTTCCAGTACACCTGGGAGTAATGTTGATTCTCCATACATTTCACACTGTAGTAGTAACCTACACTTCAGTCTCTTCTTGTGGTGAAGTATCATGTCCAGAATAACTTCAGCTTGAACATTTCATCCAGGTTACTCCACTCAGAGGCACAAGTATGTCTTTCACACTGAAGCCTTTGGGGAAAGTAAAGAAATGGACAAAAACATTGAGAAAAACTTGCTGTTGCAAATCACAGAATCATAAAATCATAGAATGGTTTGGGTTGGAAGGGACCTTTAAGGATCATTTAGTCCACCCACCCCCCGCCATGGGCAGGGACATCTTTCACTAGATCAGGTTGTGCAAAGCCCCATCCAACCTGACCTTGAACCCTTCCAGGAGTGGGACATCTATGACTTCCATGGGCAACCTGTTCCTTTGTCTCACCACCCTCATCTTCTTCCTTACAAGCAATCTAAATCTACCCTCTTGCGGTTTAAAACCATGGCCCCTAGTCCTGTCACTACAGGCCCTGGTAAAAAGTCTTTCTCCATCTTTCTTATAAACCCCCTTTAAATACTGAAAAGCTGCAATTAGGTCTCCCCAGAGCCTTCTCCTCTCCAGGCTGAACAACCCCAACTCCCTTAGCCTGTCTTCATAGGAGAAGATCATTTTTGTGGCCCTCCTCCAGACCCGTTCTAACAGGTCCATGTCTTTCTTATACTGGGTGCCCCAGAGCTGGATGCGGTGCTCCAGGTGGGGTCTCACCAGAGTGGAGCAGAGGGGGAGAATCACCTCCCTCGACCTGCTGGCCACGCTTCTTTTTATGCAGCCCAGGATATGATTAGCTTTCTGGGCTGCAAGCTCACATTGTTGGTTTATATCGACCTTCATTACCTCACCTAAAAACACTGATTTTGGGGGGTTTTATTTGTCAATATGTTCACTGTATACAGATAAACATATAATGCAATTTATTATCAAATGAAGAGAAATTGTTACAAACTTTATGTATATTTGTGTATATATGTATACTTATCCAGGAAATTACACTTCTTATATGCATATATCTTTGAAAAAGAAGATATTATTCAGGCTGGTTTGTTTCCTCCCATTTCCTCACTTAGCTTTGTATTTTTTATTCTGCTAAAACAGTGTTTATCACTTTGCCAAGTAATGGCTGAGCAGCAAACGTGGGGAAAGCAGCACGGCTGGTTTTGTTTGCTAACTTAACTATCTTTTTGAATTCACAGTGTGTAGGCACAGTTTAAACATTTTCCATATAGCATTACAGTGTGAAATGGTGGAGGGGGGGAAAACAGGCAGACATCCCCCAGAGAGCAATGATATTGAGAATGACTGGGAAAAAGCCATCTTCTTCATGCTAAGACTCACAAAGTAATTCCATGGCAAAAAAGAAAAGGTAAATATTTGCTGCAAGTTTTCTTGGAAGCTGCAGGTGTCTAAAACTATAATTTTTTACAGCTTTAATATTTCTTTCTTTCCTTTGTAAAGGAAAGATGCCCATTATTTTAAAAAAAAAGGATACTACTCCTCAAAGCTAAGATTGCAGCTCAAGCTTAACTTTGGATCTAAAAAAAAAGCTCACTGAGGGGAGGAAAAGAAAGCACACCAATCTATGAGGGAAGCAAATTCTTTCTCCTCCATATTTCCAGTAACAAGTATGGGTCCAGATGTGCAAGTGGAAAGCACTCTTGGGAGCTCAGTGTGCATGGGAAATCAAGTAAGGATGTTGGACTCAATAATGAGAGGAATGAGTTGTATGCCTTATGCCAGTCCACCCTAAAATCTCACCTCCAAGCATGGTTCAAACTTCTCTGGTCCTAATGACACACAGAATGATAGAAAATTGTTTGGGAGAAGATACAAATTAGTCGTATTGTCCAGTAACTTTTCAAAAGGCAAAATCAAACATAGTGGTCATTCTTGCCAGTTACATGCATAATGTTTATAAAACTTCGGCAGTGAAGCCCTTACCCTGCAGAAGAAATGTAATGTAAACTATCCTTTTTCAAAAGGCCTTCTTAGTTTTCATTCTGTTTTTTTCTTCTGTTATGTCTGGCCATATCTAATGGGTATAGAGCGAGCAGATTACTCACTTCCCATTTGCATATTTAAAGTATTTGAAGGTTTTTATCAGGTTCCACATCAGTCTTTTCTTTAGCATAAACTTTGCTCTTTTCTCACTGATCCTCCTTCCCAGACATTTGATCATCCTTGTTGCTTTTGAATCCTCAGCAGGTGCCTTAAGGCAGTTTATGCCCACTTTGATGCAACAGAAGTGCAACTTAAAAGGAGCTCAGGCTCTCCCATATATCTTTATATCTTTTAAGATAATAAATAATAATGATCCATACTCACGCTGCACTTTGCATTTGCAAGATACTCTACAAACATTAATTAATTAATCCTCATGGCTCTCCTGTGTGATAGCAGTAATAAAGCTTTGCATGAATATGGCACCTTTGAGCTAAGGTTCTTAGATAACTTTAAAAATATTAATGAATATCCAATCTATTTATATGTTACTGCTCACAGTAGTGCAAAATAGGAGGTAAATAGTATTGCACGTACTTTACATTTAGCACAACTGAGACCAAGAACTTTTTTGGATCAGGATTCCAGAGTTTATATCCATCTCAGGCTTGTGCAAAACAGCACTGTTGGATGTTGGCACATATCTTAAGAGATTAGGCTGTACATGATGTTCTCTAACCAGTTTACCATACTTTGGCTGGAAAGGATGATCATTTACAGGATGGTTTTCCTCCTCCAACACCTACTCTGTAGATGTATAGGCTTTAGGAGCAGTTTGAACCATCTAGATCACCCAGCAGATTAGTTTAACCAGGTTCACTAACTCCGTAATATATCAAGCTAGGACAAAATTCTGCTAATGACACATGTATACATAGCAATAAAATAATAAAATGTTTTTCCATGGCTGTATAAAAAGTAATAGAAATGCATATATGTAATATAACTAAAACTTTTAAAAGGCAAGCAGATATTTTAGAATAAAGGAAAAATCCATTAGAAAATCACTGGTCTAGACTCACACTTTATGTATTTTTTTCCTACTTAGCATTTGCATCTGTCAAGCAATTGCATGGCTAGATATATGGGCTTTCTTCACATAGGTGGAGGCTTCCATGAAAAAAAAAAGACTAAAAATACCTGCAGTATCTAAATACATAACACAGTAAGCTCTTTTTAAGTCTCTGCAAGGAAAAATGAAATATTTGGAAAAATAAGAAGAAAGCATAGAAAAGCCATGACAATTCTCACAATGAACTCCTGGAAGACAGTTCAGAAGAGCTGCTGAAAATTGCCCCAGAACTACTGGAAGATTTTCAGACACTGTAATACTGACAGTAGTTGGGAATGTATACTAAATATTTGGGAGGAATATTTAGATGACAGTGAGAGCTTAACTGAAGGAACAGTACTGTAAAACACTCTCCAAAATAAAAGGACATTTTATGAAAACCTTTTTTTCCTGGATTTTTTAATACTTATTCAGAGAAAATATTAACTTACTTTCATCTTGTGTGATTTTATTACTGTCAAATCCGACTCATTTTTTAGATTAAATTAATTCCTCCTCCAATGCCAGGTATTATTCTACAAATATGAACACGCATAGGTAGCTCCTGGAGAACAAGATCTGCTTGTAAGTGCTGCCTATACGCAGTAATTTTTGCTGTTCTTCGTTTGCCTTTCAACATAACAAATGAGAGGTGGAGAGAAAAAGCAAAAGAGACTTAGCAAAGACAGTAAGCTAGATGGATATTTTCTGGACTGAATCTGTAAGATATTTACCTTTTCTCACAGGGAATGGAGGAAGGTTTTGCTCCAATTCAGGATCAGCTATAAAAGAAAACAGAAGGAGAAAATTAAAAAATAAAAAGTTGAAAGTAAGTTGCAATAACCAAACCTACACTTCAAAATAAAATCCTCACTGTTCTTCTTCAGAACTAAGTTACCATTAAACAAGAACAACTCCTGTGGTATTATTTGTCTGTCATTTCCTGGTAAATCAGTGTCATTAGCATTGATTTTTTAGAGGAGAGATTAAACGAGGTTTAGTTAAGAGAGTAAGGCAGGAGTATATATTATCCAAGCCAGTGTAGCTCTGGGTCTCAAAGATGACATTTCCCTCTCTGCTTCATTAACTTGCATAGCTTGTTGAGCTTTAGCTGTTTCTAATTAATTCTTTTACTGGCTTTTTTGAATGTGTATCATCTCTGGCAAACCATATAAAATGAAGAAATCTCTCTAAGGTTTTACCCTTTTAATTATTATTTTTATTGCTTAAATTAAGCTCTGGAATTGCAAATGTTGACATTTTAGTTGATTCTAGTCATTAGAGTTTTCAAAGGAGGAAAAAGGGGGAAAAGGCTAAGGAGAGGAGGGGGCAGTGCAGATAAAATAATAAATAAATAAATAAATAAAAATCACAAACTGAGCAGGATGTTCAGCAAATGCTGTGGAAAATGGAAAATAAACAGGTTTGTCAAAAGTGACCTCCATGATGGTTTTGCCCTTTTAAATACTAACAAGGAAGGAAGCATCATTAGAGGCAATTCCTCTCTGTCTTGTACACAGTCTGACAAACAAATGGATGGAGTTTTGCACTCCCAGTTGTCATTTTGTTTTATTTGGATAGAGCTTAGCTAGCAAGTGTGGTGAGTACACACATACACATACATACCTTCCCAGTCATTCACACTTTTCTTTAAAATAATGAGCATGAAAATACATGGCAGAACATGTCTGACTTTTTGGGAAAAAAATACAAAAACAAAACAAAAACCTAAGCAAAGCGTATCTGTTAGAATGAAACTGTATTTTGTAAAGCATGTGTCAGAAAAGTTGTAATGGAGTCATGCTTGGCTAATGCAATGCTCTGTCAGCTAGTCCATTTGCTTTCCAGATCACCATGCTGGTTTCTAAGTTGATACTCTAAGAAAGAGGGACATTCAGCTTTGCTGCAAGGAGAAAATTATACCAGAGTAAGCTGAATAACGATAAGCTTGGAATGTGTCAGCTATTCCTGAGTGCCTGTTCTACTGCTTATCCCATTGCTCATGTAGGGTAGGTTGTTTCCCCCCACCCCTTTATTGTTAATAAAACAAACAAAAAAATTAAAGTCTCCTCTAAAAGAAATTGTCACTGGTTAAAGCAGTTCTATCACGGTCTCAGACTCTCTCATTACTGCTACACTGATGACTGTGAAGTCATGTTAAAATCTCTCAGACTCATCCACCAGAAGGACAGAAAGAAAAACTAGGAGGCTAGGTACAGCCAAGCAGGACATTTACTGGCAGCCAAGAGGGAAGGTAAAGGGACAAGGCAAGAATTTCCTTATTCTGTGACCACATTAGACAACACCACTGCATTTATTTCACTTTCAGGTTCTTCCAAAGATCAGTGAAGACTTTTTGCAAGCAATCAACTCAGTGAGGCCTGGCTGGAGGTAAAAGGAATTTGTTTATAAAGCCATTAGTTATTAATATGGTGAAAACATGGAACAGCTATCTAATACATTGTTGTGGTTTAGCCCCTGTCAGCAACCAAGCACCACACAGCTACGTGCTCACCCTCCCCCTGCGGTAGGATGGGGAGAGAATAAGAAGGACAAAAGTAAGAGAACTCGTGGGTTGAGATAAGAAGAGTTTAATAATTAAAATAATAATAGTAATAATAATAATAATAATAATAGTAGCAGCAGTAGTAGTAGTAATAAAAATTGTAATGAAAAGGAGAACAATAAGAGAGAGAGAGAAACAAAACCCATGAAAAAAACAAGTGATGCAACTGTTCACCACCCACTGACCGATGCCCAGCCAGTTCCCGAGCAGCGATCGCTGCCCCTCAGCCAAGTCCCCCCAGTTTATATACTGTGCATGACGTCATATGGTACGGAATAGCCCTTTGGTCAGTTTGGGTCAACTATCTTGGCTGTGCCCCCTCCCAGCTTCTTGTGCACTTGGCAGAGCATGGGAAGCTGAAAAGCCCTTGCCTAGTGTAAGCACTACTTAGCAACAACTAAAACATCAGTGTGTTATCAGCGTTCTTCTCATACTAAATCCAAAACACAGCACTGTGCCAGCTACTAGGAAAAAGTTAACTCTATCCCAGCCAAAACCAGGATATACATATAGGAGAAATGGTATTTTTCGAATAAATTTGTTCCTGAAACCAACCAGAAGTGGATAGATTCCCCCTGGAAAAGCACTTTTAGTTTGTAATTTTGTGTATCTATTGCAATTAGGTAAAACTGGCTTTCTCATGAATACATCAAGTGGCCTTGTTTGACTATGGCTGGAATAGAATCCAAAGCCATGTGCATAAATATTTGTAAAAATATTCATTTTAATACAAATTGTGAGACCAAGTCTTTTGGCACACTTATCCAATCAGGGAAGGGAATAAATTAAACATGACTTCGACCAATCCAAAATGATGAATGTGCAGTCAAACGGATGCTTTGTTAAAGGATTGCATGCGATTGTGTCTAAATGTAGCTATATGATCTTTCTGTTGTGAGGATAAGCAGCACAATAGAAGTAATTATATTTATTAAAATAAATTGCATCTGAGAAAATCATGGATGACTAAGGCACCCTTCAAAATAGAAAAAGCTCCACTACCTATTGTATTTTAACATTTCGAACGCTATTAAGAATCTGATTCTTGCACCATGCTTTGGGCAAACAAAGCTCTAAAGAAACCTTCTTAGAAGAGAGTTATTTTCTCAACTTTAGTAGTAATAAACACCTTTGATGGGATCACCTGATTTAAATTTATCCACCTGATAATTAAGTGCGTAGTTTGGCTACCATCAAGGTTCTCTTTATGGAGGGACTAGACACCTCCAAAAATGCAATTCATCCCAGCTTTCTTAACTGCTTATTTTAGGATGGTGTGACCTACCCTTTGGGAATGGTCTCTCTTTCTGTGTAACAGAAAGGGACTGTGAAAGAGGGAGAGAATAGGTTACTGTGAACAGCAGTGAAGCTGGAGAATGTCTGCAAATGAACGAGCAATCACTTCTCTGAGGCAGTGGATCAGATTGCAGGAGTCGGCTGTGTGGCCGAGTGTAAAGGTGAACTGTGTGGAGCAAAAGACACTAACACACAGGAGTCGTCACCGCCTCAGAGTTGTAACCAGCAAAGGGAAAAGAAAAACAAAAAGAAGTGAGAGAGGAGGCATGAGGCCATATGGGAGAGGAATTCTTCAATGGCTGAGCGTGGATGGGCGTCTATGAGCTACCACAGATGTACACAGCATGGCCTCTGTCTCCAAGAGGTCCTACATTGCTGTTACGTATAAATTCAAACATTTTTTTATTTTTAGCCACAACACACACTTAAACCATTTTCTGCTTTGTGTTAATTACATTAGCATTCACATTGTGTTCTTGGAAACCAAACAGAACAGGTGCTTATGCCAGAATCTAAGAAATATGGACCTATTGCTGGTTTCACAATAAGATTTTGGGTGACCCAATTACTTGGGGATATTTTCAGGATACATAGAAGTGTAAATTTCAAAAAAAGTTAAATCCCAAACCTTTCAGGCAATTTAAGCCTTACAAAATTAAAACATTTCTCTTTCCCTTGAGGTGCTGGCACAGTACAGGATGATTAGATGCTCTGACAGGATTAAAATGGGAAGCATGTAACATTCCTGGTCCTGAAAGAGTTAAATATTTTTTGGTTTAAGTGGTTCATTTTCATCTGTTTTCAAACCGCCTTTGCCAAAATCAGGACTACGTGCACCAGCTCTGTAGATTTGGAGTGTGTGCAGATTTGGAGCATGTACACCTGTGATACTCAGACAAATGTACAATAACACACACGCACAACTGAACAAGGACACCCACTTATATAGTATTTTACAGCAAATTTCCACAGATTAAAGAAAGTGTGGGCAGGTCACGGTAATGCTACTATAATGATATCATACTGGGTCAAAATGAAATTCCTTTTACACTGTATCTTGCCTCTGACTTTGATACGAGAAAATGTATGGAAAGAATATAAATAAAATATTTAAAAAAATATTAAAAATACCTTAAAATTTATGGAAAAAAATTAAAAAGAACAAATATGAAATAGTTTTTCATCAGAACTGTCCATCCAGCAAAAGGAATCTGGGAACCTCCTGTGCCAGAGATTGAATCTGATCATCAGGTTCAATAGCCAAGTGGAAAACTGAACCTCTAACGTTACAGAAGTCAGTAATCCAATTTGATTTAGATAGTCAATGGGTCAAATTCTGCTTCTGTGTAGATAAACATGAATCTGGCGTAACTTCAGATTCTGGTTTGTATAAAGTCAAACAGATTTTTGGCCTTATGAAAAGAGAAAACAAGAAAGCAATTCACTACTAATCAAATAAAACAACCTGAACAAAACATTTGAGTTCAGAAGCAACTTTTCATCTTGCTTCTATACCTTTCTTTAAAATGGATTAGGCCAACATACCTTCCAAGTGTGTGGCCTAACTCCTGCTTTTATTGCAGTATTGTATTTTTTCCCTGATCATTTGACTGGCTTTGTACAATTGAGCTATAATGTGTGCATTTGACCTTTCTTCATTTAAATGCTAATAGATATCTTAGGAAAGGTGCTGCCATACAAAAGGCTAACTAATTGTAATAGACTTACGACCTTTTGTTTGTTGAGCTGGTCAAACAAAGAAAGGGTTAATTAAAACTTATACAAAATGTTTACATCCAGGAGAAAAAGGTCTGTGCACTACATGTTAGACTACCAGAAAAAGTCCTATTCCAGAGGTAACTACCCACTAGGTACTTCCAACCATAAAACAGTTATCTTCTTTACCTGAATTGATTTTTATTGAAAAGATTTAAGGATCAGTTACAAGAACAGTTCATTCGGGACACTCATTTAACCTTGTTGGTTGTCTGTGGGCCCATAGTGACCAGAAAGCACTTTATCCAGTAAAGTTGCAGCTGGTAAAGGGTAGAGAAGGAAAGGATTTGCACTAATTTAAGTATCAAAAAGAATCTGACCTTTTCACTACATAGGTTTCCTTTTGTATCGGGTATATGGGACAAGGTTTTGGTAGCAGAGGGGCTGCAGGGGTGGCCTCTGTGAGAAGAGGCCAAGGGCTGCCCTGCCCCAGATACAGCCTTTTCCAGCCAGCTTGACAGTGGACCTGCTGCAGGCCACAGCTGAACCCATCAGCCAAGTTTGTGGTGCCTCTGTGAAAGTGTATTTAAGAAAGGGCATAAAAAAAAACACAGATGGAGGAGGAAGGGCAAAAGAGTGAGGAACAGCAGAGGGAACACCAAGATCAGAGGAGGAGGAGGAAGTGTTCCATGGTGGAGCAGATATGCCCTGTAGCTCATGGAGGACCCACCCTGGAGCAGAGGAAGGACCGATAGAGAGAAACTGCTACGTACTGACTAACCATCCCCCTGCACCACTTGTGTCCTCTCTGAAGGGACTGAATGTAATCTGCTGTGATGGCAAGGTGGGAGGAGAGGAGTCTGGTGGGAAAGATTGAAGCTGAGTCTGGGAAAGGGGGCAGAAAAATATTTTTCCTAAGCGTTCTAATGTTTCTTTCTTTTTTGTGGCTGTTTTTGTTTCCCAATACCCAAATCAGTAATTAAATATTTATATTAATTGGTAACAAATTATGTTAATTCCCTCAAGTCAAGTCTGTTTTGCCCGTGACAGTAATTGGTAAGCGCTCTCCCTGCCTTTATCTCAACCCATGGGTTTTCTCTCTCTCTTTCTCCCTATTTTTTCCGCTGTGGGGACTGAGGGAGCAGCTGCATGGGTACTTGGCTGCCAGCCTGGGCCAACCCACAACACCTTTATAAATTACAGCGAGAAATAAGCAACTCCAGAGTGCAAGAAAACTGATCCTAAAAAAACCTTTTTAGATCAGATGAATCAGCCTCTTCAAGAAGTTTAGGGTCTGGGGGGGCTTCTAGGCAAGGCTGGTCAACCTATCCCCAGCTTTCACCAGCCATTCTGTGTCAGTCTGTAGTTTTGTGGATAAGCACAGCAGTGAAAATAATTAAAAAGTGCATTGTGTCCAATTTTTTCTGTTTTCTGTGGTTTCTGTCATCTTACTTAAGCAATCCAACAGTTTTCTGGGCAAAAAATCCATGTCTCACTACACTGTTGTATAGGTTATTTACATCTTTCTTTGAGCTTCGAAACCTTTTATTGCATTGTGTGAAAAATAGTGACAACATCTTCTGCATTAAGGAAGAGGAAGATGAGGAGAGGTGGGATTACAAAATTAATTTTGTCAGAGTTTATGGTCAACCTCTATCAAAGTTTGCTTATTTCTGTTGATATGTTTAGGGATATATGTATATGTAAATGTAACCAGATAAGCTCATTAGCTTAAGCCTCATGAATAATTACTTTTTCTGCAGAATACAGACTTCCACTGGCGTTGTCTGATATGTCTATCCTGAATCTCAGAAAAGAAAGTCTTGAAAATCATTGCCCTGTAGTCACAAACAATAATACGATACTTTGGGGTGATCCAGGAGAGAGGAACAGCAGCAGTTATGTTCAAGGCAGGGTACTGTGGTGGACGGGAAACCCTACCCGGTGCTTGAAGAGAAGTCTCTAGTCTCTGCGGCGCTGTGGTTCTCCGATAACAGGTCTTTTTCAGGCTAATAATTTCTCTTTTAAAAGTATGTCTGAAAAGAAAGTGTGGAGAATCATAACACTGGCTTGGTATTTCAGGGACTTGAGTTGTGAATACAGAAAATTTCATGACCTGATTTTTTGGAAGCAGATGAGTCACATACACTATGAGGCTTAAACCGTTCAGGTCATTTTCAATTCACAGTGCCTGTAGTTTAAAATTAGAATGGGTTTTGGAGAGCCATTAATATTCATAATCTGACCCAATATTGAAATGTTCTTTGGAAAGATAGAGATTTAAGGGTAAATAATGTGAAGTGATATCAGGAGAATTTGCAAAGTAGCTTTAATAGACTAATTCCAAGTACATTAGCTGCATTTCTGATCAGAAAATATTGAAATGTATCTAGCTTACCTTGAGATTCTAGACTAATTATTCTATTTCTATAATTACCAACAGCGATTCAGCATATATTTCAAATACCTGAGGTCTTGGATAGATTTACTCCCCTACGCTTTCAAAATCATACAGACAAAACGAGAAAAACAGCATCAGGGAGAAAAGTGAGATTTTTTTTTTTCGGTGTCAAGTTTAAAGAAAGGGGTATAATCTTTAACCAGGTAGGAAAAGATATTAAAGTTTTCATTAATGAGCATTCTAAATTCTTATACCAAACCATGTTTCCAAATCCTTTGTCTAGAAGCTGGGACTTCCAAAAAGGGGGCACACCATGTAGCAAGCCAGCTGTGGGTTGTGACACATGCTCCTGACTCCTGAAAAGTGGACTGAGATTGTCAAATTAACTTTCACGTAGATTCTGTTAAATTGATAACAACTATAATACACTTGTTTAGTTTGGAATCCAGACTTTTTTCAACAGGACAGAACAGGAAATCTCTCTACATATGAAGTCTTCTCCATCAGAAGTCCCTTGTGCTACCCAGGCATCTGCAAACACACTCTTACATTGAAAATAGGCAGAGAATTTGGGCAAAAGGTGTCATTCAAATGCCTGCTTACTACAGATTTTTCCATAGAGCAAATATTCAGAATTTAAAAGCAACAGGAAGCTAAATGGCCTTTATGATTGTTTGGTAAAGCAAAGATTACAGGTATTGAGTTATCAGACGCAAATGGTGGAAAGACTTCATGATTCACTGAAGCTTTCCACATTCTTAGGGAGCTTTATTCTTGATTAGGTAATCTGTTGGTTTATGCTTTCACTCGAATGGAACCAGGTTTATGATATGAGTCTACAAGTCAAAATAAATCTTCTTTGGACTGCTATAGAAGCAGAAGATTCATTAGGAAACTAGCAGCTTCCTAATACGATGTGTTTGACTCTTACACCTTAGCCTTCATTTAGCTGATACTTGAAGTGCCTTTGTGGGCAGTTAGGGTCAGAAAAACACTCGACAAACTTTACCTATTCCTGTCTTATATTCATTTTTCTCCATAAATACATGATCTGTGCTTCTCCACAACAACTTTCATCTGAAGATCTCACAGTCCTTTACTTTCTGCAATTGAGAGCAACTTCTTGGAAAACAAATGTGGTCCCTCCACTTGTTCAGTAAATAAAATGTAGTCAGTGTGATCAGATAATTGCCTTTCAAGAAAAACTATGTCACAGAAGGTCAAACTAAATGATCAGAGCAGTCTTGAGCATGTACACTATACCTCTTGCAGCCCAGTTTTTATTGTGAGAGATAAGAAGTCTTTGAAAGACACAAATATAAATAAATTGCTGTGCATTTTAAACCAATAACTGTGCTAACTTCAGTGAAGTTGTGCTGAAATATTATCACTTCAGGAGTCAGACTAACAGAAATACACCTCCTTAACTTGCAGTCATGCTCAAGGGATGAGAAGCTTCTGTTAGCTGGTTTTAGTTGTATCTGTTTCTTTTTCTTTGTGTCAATTTTTAACTTGGAAATGTAAGGTTGTTCTATTCAGCAGTTCTGTGAAATCAAATAAAACATGCTGATTCCTTCACTTGGAATGAACCCTTATGCCTTTATCTGAGAAGACAGATTTTGTTCCACTGACATGAAAAACAAAGCCAAGTTTCAGAATATCACTGGGTTACCTTTGATCCTCCATTCTCCAAAATGTCAGGCACTTCTTGTGCTTCATGGGTCACAAAAAAACCTTTTGAGGCAATTTAGAGACATTCAGGGCACACATTTGTGTGCTGTAGGAAAAGTCAGTAGCAGTCAGTTACCCACCAGGAAATTCCTTGACTGTGGTTCAGGAGTCATGTTCTTTATGATATTTGACCACGTAGAGATTAAAGCATCCAATGACCTGATGGTCTGTAACAAGCACTTTTATAATGTCTTGCTCCTGAGGCTTTTTTTTCTGGAAGAACTACGACTAAATCAGAATATTTTAACTGACCAACAATTTCCTGCTAATTATGTGGTACGTTCTATATACATTTTACATGAAAATACCTTTTCTTCTGATGATAACCATCAATCGTTGTTGAAAGAAAATGTGTTTGAGTTTCGAAAGTGAAACCTACCTATGTAAAGTTTAGAAAGGCACTGACTCATACCAGCCACCTAAACATTGCCTGATAATTCCCATTATGAGCCTGTGACCATGTCCATGTACACCAGATGAGTACCTGATCCATCAGTTTTGCTTGCTGAGCAAAAGAAGTCTGAGAATTTTATTTCATAATCTTGTTCCTCTAGGTCCCAAGGGTATTAATACGTATGGCCATTTAATAGCAGTCAAATCGTTTGCCCTGGTCATAGGGAATTGGTATCACTGTCTTTTTTTGCTTGGTAGACTGTTATTTTGACCACACAACCAACCAGAGCTCAGAGAACATACAACAAAGAGATCAGAAATGATGATGAGGTTTTCATTTTAATTGAAAGCAAACCAAAAGCAGTTTAAAGGGTGGCAGCAGACTCTGAATGAATAAAAGAGTAAACAAACAAACAAAAAAAGATGACAAAAAATTCTCTTTTTGACAGAGAAAATTATTTTTTCCAGGCCTGATGCTTTTAACTTTGGAGACAGAGAATAAGTCAGTGGTGGGCAATCTCTCTGACATATGAAAGCGTGTGTTTGAGCTGTTTTAGATGCTTCAGAATATGGATGAATTGTTCAGGAATGCAGAATTGTTGCACGTAAGGAAAGTCGAACTCTACAGCTAGAGTTCCAAGTAAATTATATATATATGTGCGCTATACAGAAGGACTGTAAAATAACACTCTGAAACCTAATCAGTAAAGATGGATCTCAGTAACATTAAGAAACTTTCTACTTCTTTGTTGATATCAATGATACAAGTTGATCACCCATGGATCACTTGTAAAAAGCTTGCTTTTCTCACAAGTTCTGAGAAATAGCCAATATATTCACAATGAAAAAACAGTCTGTTCCTGGAGGACTTCATCCCACAGCTGAAGGAGACTATTGTACTTCAACACTTCTCCCCTTTCCGTATTTTTGGCTTTGGGATCACTTACTACTATGGTTTCCTCTGTGGATGCCTGCTTACACAGGCAAAGTTAACAGTCTCAAGAAGCATTCTTGAGCACTAATCATACTGTGAAATCATCACAGCAGTCTATACCAAGGTTCTGCAACAAATGTATTAGCACTCTCCCAAAGAATTCTTGACCATGGCTCAAGACTTGGCACTTGCCTTTGCCTTGCAAAAGGCAATTCAGGAGCAGACACCCCATTTTGAAGGGCAAGAGGATTTAATAGTTTGGATATGGCACTCTGTGATAGTCTTACTGTCAGATACATTTCCAAGCATGGCTTTCATGTACAGAGAAAAAATGCAAGGCAATTAGATATAAGGTAAAAAGCTCTTTACAGTAACAATGATGCAGGTCTGACCAATGTGATCTAACTTTTAATCTGAGGAGGAATTTAGAATTGGAGCTTTCTTCAAATCTAAATTATTCTATGTTTAATTTACTAGTATAGGTGTATCCATAGACACCTCCATGCAGAACAGGTCTTCTCCATTCTCTATTCCAGCTTTCCAGGAGAGCAAGAGGAGGTTCTCCTGTTCTTCCTCCAGACCCTCTAGGGTTGTGCAGACAGATCTGCTCCTGCTCTGGCAAGAAGAACCAGGATAAGGCTGAGGAGATCTCCATAAGCATACTGGTTATCTTTCCAGAGCTTCTGTACCTGGACAAATGCGGGTTTTGTTTTGGTTTTTTTTTTGGCAGAAGACAACTGTGGCCAGACAAGTGATTCTTATAAGAAATTAATTCTTCTAAAGCAGTTTATTACAGTTATACCTAAAAGAAATTTAGGAATCTTGGTACTTTGTGTTTGTATTTTGACTGGGTTACAGCACAGCTAGCATTTGCAGAGAGTTGCTATCAGTTCCTTTGTGCAATTATCTTTCTCATCTGTTTCCTTAGTGACCTGCTTTGTTTGAAGAAACTTAACAAAAATCCTGGCTGTTGGAAATGAAGAAAACAAAAAATACCTGTGTGCTTCTGTGATGGTGGGTAAGGGAAGAAGAAAGTTTCTCACTCCAGTCTGTCTTATCACAAAGAATCCCAAGAGCTAGGGAACAGAAAGGAAAACAGTGCTCATGTTTGATTTTTCCATTAGCAGTCTCCAAATACACACTGGAGACTGTAGGCCTGAAACTGCAATTGTGTACGTAAAAATACTCAAAGAATTAGTAGCATTGATCGTAGAGGGCAATAAAGCTTTCAGTTCAGTATTTCAATGGGTTTTTAGCTCACAGACTAGCAATTTTCTTTAAATCATGGCAATTAATTTATAACCTAGTTAAAGAAATGGCAAGATCTGCATATCAACACTTTGTTTTGGAATACACTTCACTCTTTCAAGGAAAATAATGCCTTTGTATGGTTTGTATTGCAGTTACATGAAATTCCTGCATCTTTTTATAGAACCTTCCAAC
>VYZW01044397.1:0-10811 GCA_013401315.1 Balaeniceps rex | reverse complement strand
GCTGACTATTAATCACTGAATTTGCTATACTTATGAACATTTTGCTTAGTTTGGTTTAGTATATTTTACTAGTTTTAATATTTTCTCATAAAATTTGCCATCAGCATTATCACAGTCATTTTTAAATTAATCTGCATATATTATTATTATTATCTTGTATAATAGCGTGCAGCACATTTTTATTAATATATGAAAAACAGCATTCTGGTATATAATAAAAATGGAAAGTAAAGAGCTTTGTCTTCCTATACAGAACATGGAAAAGAGAATTTTTTTTATCAAATACAAAGTTCCTTATTAAGGATTGATAGGTAAAAGTGGTTGTGCTTCCAGTACCATGGTTTTATCACAACCTGATCAACATCAGGCACTGAAAATTTAACATACTAAAATTTGGTTGTCCAGTGTTGTATTCTTTATCAGAAGCTGCTCAAGATACAAGGGTAAAAATCTTATAAGGGATTTTGAAATTAGGATTTGGAAGGAATTAGAATTATTTGCATGGTGACTTTAAAAATAGATCCCTCACTCATTATCTCCTGATATTTCTTGTTAACTTATTAGGTTTTCAGCATTTATATTAGAGACCTGAGGGGCTTTGTTTTTTCATCTGACTGAGCAACCTGGGACTACATCAAAAGACCCAATTTCTTTGAGATATTGGAAATTAAAATGTAACAGAAGGCTAACTTCAGGTGGAAAATGCATAACCATTCAGTTATTCTAACTGTATGGAAAAGACATTTGAGAACCATAACCCTTTCCCCTTAGGAATAAATAGTTACGGCATTGTGAAAGAACATAGACTTAAATTAAGATAGTGCAGTCATACATTGATATACTACTTGAGTTGTGATTTAAATTGTAAATACCTGTTTTCTGGAGTTTCTAATTTGGTCATAAAATTTTGCCCAGGGCTAAACAGTGTTGCACAAGGTATACATTTATGGAATAAACTATTGGGGTTTTATTTGAAAAAAGGGCATACAGAAGAGTCAGTGCTGTTCTTTGTGACTAAAATGCTGACTAAACATAGTTTGACTGTGACTCAAAGCTATATATATAAAGATTTCCTAATATTTTTGTCATATTGGACAAGGAAAACAAACAGGATAGCCACTGGGACTGGTGATATACAATGATGATATGCAAAGTGAAAACACTGCATCTAAAATCAAAACAATGTGCTTATGACAGAAGAGCAGGCAGGATAATCTCCCTGAGCGAACTCTGGAGAAACAACAGATGAAATGCATCACACTGTATGTGAATAAATATGAAAAGTGATTGGCAAATACTGATATTTACAAAGAGGACAAAAATTGATCTATTTTCCGCTGAACTTTTTTGTACTTAAATTATGCATGTTTTTAGAATAAATATTTAAGGAAAAATTATTAAAGCCTCAGGGAATTAAATAAACTTGTGATGTGAGCTTACACAATAGTATACAGTGTCAGATGACAATAACTGCTTTGTTCTGTTGAAGAGAAAATATTAGACTGTGGAGGAGTCGTAACTGGAATTTATTGAGGATTGGGAGCAGTCTCAGCATCTCAATCTTCAATTCTGACCTTGGCTTAAAAGTTGAAATGAGGTAATGAAATTAGATGATATCACAAAGTTGGCAGTCATTTTGAATAGAGGAGAGCAGTGAAATATTATACATAAATAAATGAATAGCCTTAGGGAATGAAGTAATAGGATGAGGGGGAATTTATGAGAACAAAGTGAAAGTCCATTCATTCAAAGACTCAGAACAAGAATCTGTAGTACAGTCTTGGACCTGGAAACAAGCTGGAATTTTCTGAGCTGGAATCAAGAAACAAATGAAAAAACCAGGTATTAGTATACTTATAAAGTATGTTTATAAGGATGATAGTAAATCATTAATGGAATAAAGCTATGAAAAGGGCAACTATGGTCCTCCAAATCAGTAAGCACGATGCTTCCAGCTCAGCAGAAGTCTTAGTACCTTTGTGAAAGACATCGTAAGACCTCATTTAGAGTCAGTGTACAGATTTTCTTACCCAAGGATCACAGGCTACTATGTAAAATTTAAAAATAAAAAAATAGTAATTTGAAAAAGAAACTAACAAAACATGACTCACTTAGCAAATGAAGATTCAGAGATTGTGTCTATCCTCCCAAGTAAAACACACTAGGAGAAAAGTTCCAGTTGTTGATCCCAGACTATCCACAAGTTCCTTGACTCTAGTTTGGACTAGTCCAATTAATTTTTTCCAAGATAAAGTCTCACCATTGTTCTGAAGATAATTCACTCCTGTGACCATGCTTAAAAGTCAGTATAGACAACACAGAGGCAGATACCATTTGACCTGCCCTACTTTTTGTCAAAAAACTCTATGAGAAGGCTTTGCACTATGACACTAACAATATTTATCCTCAGTTTTATACCATAAAAAATAAAAGGCTATACTATAGTCTGAAACTTTCTGAATAAAAAAAAATCATAGCAAAACTAGGTGTTTTCTAGAGTCACAGCAGCAACATATCAGCCCTAATGAAAATCCGAGGACAAATTTTGTGCAGCCAGTCTGCTCCAAAGGAAGCTTGCTCTAAAATTTTTCAACGTACATCTCTGTATTCTTCCCGACCACAAGTAAAATGATGATGCCCTGGAACCGATGCGTTTAACAATATAGACTCAGCCAGAGGCAATATATTTGCTCTCTAGAAATGCACCAGGGAACAAAAATTATGAAAAGAAATATTTAACTCAAGGACACTTTAGGTACAAAAGCTTAAGCATGTGCATAGTGTCAAATATACTGCAAATTAAAAGCAATTATTTAATAATGACACAAGTTATTAAGCTGCCTTTATCTCAACCCACAGATTTTACTTTTTTTTTCTGATTCTCTCCCCCATCCCACCGGGGTGGGGGAGAGTGAGCATGCAGCTGTGTGATGCTTGGTTGCCAACTGGGGTTAAACCATGACAACTATCCAAATCCATACCAAAGTGGAAACTGGTCTAAATACAGAGGGTATAAAATTCCTCATTGGCTGCAACAATTTCCTCTACTCCCAGGAAGTGACCAGCCTTCTAAACTCTTGAATTTGTGTACGTATGTAAAAATGTTATTTATTCTTCCTTTTTTTTTTTATTCCACTATCTTACATCTCTGTCATTCCTTACAAACATAAAAATAGTTATATTGACCTTTCAAATGAAAGATCAACCATGACCAGAGCTCTGTCTAAGTAGGGTGAGCAGCAGAAAAGGTAGGAAGGATCGCCAGCACAGAACAAATGCAGAACTATATTTAACAGCTGTTGTAAATCATGCTTCAGAGACTTAGTGAGCCAGAGGTGGTGACTTCATATTTGTAGAATATTTTTTCCTCCATTAATTTATGTAAGCACTGTCTGAATACAGATAAGTACAAGGACTTCTACCGTGTATTAGGCCAGGAATCCAGCTGTGTGGTATCTTGTGAGAGGAGCCACAGAAACAATCCAATGACATGACATGCTGTCCTGGTTTTGGCTGTGATAAAGTTAATTTTCTTCCTTGTAGCTGGCATAGTGCTGTGTTTTGGATTTAGGATGAGAATAATGTAGATAACACACTGATGTTTTAGTTGTTGCTAGGTAGTGCTTACCCTAGACAAGGACTTTTTCAGCTTCCCATGCTCTACCAGGTGCACAAGAAACTGTGAGGGAGCACAGCCAGGACAGCTGACCCAAACTGGCCAAAAGGATATTCCATACCATATGACATCATGCTCGGTTTATGAACCAGGGGCAGTTGGCTGGGTGGCAGTGATCGCTGCTCAGGGACTGTCTGGGCATTGGTCAGTGGGTGGTGAGCAGTTGCATTGTGCATCACTTGTTTTGTATATTCTTTTATCATTATTATTATTATTATTGTTTTCTTTCCCTCTGCTGTCCTATTAAACTGCCTTTATCTCAACCCACAGGTTTTACGTTTTTTTCCTGATTCTCTCCCCCATCCCACTGGGGTGGGGGAGGGTGAGTGAGCGGCTGCGTGGTGCTTAGTTGCCGACTGGGGCTAAACCACGACACATGCAGATACAATGATTTCCTTAATTCCTCTCCTAGACCTGAGTTATTTGCAGCTCAGTTACTCTGAGTGAATTTACTTATGTACCCAGTTACCCCATCTCGATTCCATTTCTTGTTGTTGAACCTTGAGTGGATATAAACTTCAAGCATCTTTGCAGTGAGTCTTTGGCACTGATTTCTGTGTGTTTACTGATTTTTCTGTAAAGAATCATCTTTTAGTACTTCACTGAGATGCGAATAGTCTCATTTGATGTTCCCTGTTTCATATATTAGAATAAACTGTTGACCTATCTGTACTGCCTCTTTGCCAGACTTAGAATTGTAGATTTCTTTCCTATCCTCCACACTTATCTCTTTCCAAATAGGGGAGTTTTGCCACTCATTCCTCATGTGAAAATTGTTTTGCAACTTTGATCATCTTGCCTAATGGCCATATTCAAGATGTGTTTAAAACAGGAATTTACACTGGAAAAGGATTTTATTTTTTATTTCTTTCTTAATAGTTTCCAACATTTGCTTTGATTTTTTTGACCACTACTGAACTGGTGCCTGTTTTTCTTTACTACAAGGTCTCACCTCTGAGGTAATCGCCACTGCAGGGTGCATATCTTGTATGCTTGCTTTTTTCCCAACCACTTTATACTTGTCTACACTGAGGTTCATTTTCCATGCTGCTGCAGTTTCTTGATGTCATAAACTCTGGTTTTGAAGGTCTTTCTGCAGTTCTGCATGGTCTGGCTATATGTCCTCATTATCTAGAATAACTCCATAGTATCAGCAAATTTTCTGCACTTGCTGCTCACATATGGTTCATTTATGCATATGTTGAAGAGCACAAATCCCAGCACAGACCATTAGTGAGCTGTAGTGACCTCTAGTGACCATTTATTTTTACCCTGTTTCCTGACTTTTACCCACTTATTTATCCATCCAAGGCCATTCCTTCCTATTCTCTGGCTGTTCAGTTTCTAAAGAAGTCCTGAATGAAGTTATGTGTCAAGAGCCTTGTGGAAATCCAGTGAGACTAACTGAATCATCTTTGTCCACATGCTTGTAGGCCCTTTCAGATTATGTCAAAAAGTTTAAAAGGCAAAACTTCCTAAAAATAAAACAGTTCACTCATTCCAACTAAATCACATTTATGAAAGTATTAACTAATTCAGCTCTTCACTGTTTTCTACTAATTTGTTAGTAGTTCTTCAGAGTTCACCTTAGAAAATTTTTGAAGGATTGGCATGGCATTTGCCACATTCCACCTTCAGGTGTTCAGGAAGTTTTAAAAGATACCTGTATTAGGCTAATGCATTCTTAAGTTGTCTTAGAACTCTTTGATGAACACTGGTAGATTCCCACAATTAGTTATGGTTCATTTCATGTTTGTTCCATGACATCTTCTGCAATGACTTTATCTGATGAGTCCTCTACAACTAAGGGTTAGACCATGGGGAATAAAGTTTCTTTCACAGAATAAGACTAACATGAAAATTTTTTTTTAGCTTCTCTGCAATGGCCTTGTGTTCCCTGAGCATGCTATTATGTATTTTGGCCTTACAGACTCTCTAGGAGCCTTTTTTCCCTTTTGTGTTTGAAGAAAACTTCACTATTGTATTTTATCCTTTTTGATACCTGTTCCGCAAATTATTTATGGACTTCTTCATTGTGCTTCTGCATTTATTCTGCTATAACGTTTTTTCTGTTTTCGTAAGTTGAACATGTGTCTTGGTTTTGGCTAGGATAGAGTTATTATTTTTCCTAGTAGCTGGTACAGTGTTGTGTTTTGGATTTATCATGACAATAATGTTGATAACACACTGATGTTTTAGTTGTTACCAAGTAGTGCTTAGAATAGTCAAGCACTTTTCAGCTTCTCATGCCCTGCCAGCAAGAAGCTGGGAGGGGGCACAGCCAGTATAGCTGACCCAGACTGACCAAAGGGATATTCCATACCATATGACATCATGCTCAGTATATAAGCTGGGGGGAGTCGGCTGGGGGGCAGCGATAGCTGCTCGGGGACTGGCTGAGCATCAGTTGGCGGGTGGTGAGCAGTTGCATTGTGCATCACTTGCTTTTTATGTTGTTGTTGTTATTAATATTATTATTATTACTACTACTACTACTATTTTACTTTATTTCGTTTCATTTTTTAAACTGTTGCTATGTCAGCCCAAGAGTTTTCTCACTTTTACTCTTCTGATTCTCTTCCCCATCCCACTGGTGGGGGGAGTGAGCCAGCAGCTGGGTGGTGCTTAGTTGCTGGCTAGGTTTAAACTTCGACAGCATCCTATCAGATTTATTTGAAGACTGTCTTCTTGTTTCTACTATGAAATTACCATGAAAACACTTCTAGCTTCAGAGCCATCAGAAAACTATTTACCATTGTGAATGAGTTCTGTTTATATGGGATAAAATGAAAACACACATAGAAGAATCCATTTTCATTTTGCAGGGTAGGTTTATGTTCTGATACTTGTTTTTCCTAAAGAGGATTTCATTATTACCATTAGCTGCTGGTAAAGACTTGATAATTAAAATGACAGGTATGTCAGAACTTTGGACAGATGGCAAAATCTGGCATTTTTAAATCTATATATATCGTTTTACTACACTGCAATGATTGTTATTTCTACCAGCGTATCAGGGTTGGATACTAACCTGCGAGGAGGATCTTTTTGAATATTAAGATATTTAGTTTTCCATAGTGGTATTAAACCAGAATGCTAACAGAAAAAACAGTGGCTTTTCATAATTCTAAGATAATTGGAGGATGAAAGATCTCAAAATTTTAGATTCAAGAATTTTTCTGACCTGAACCTCCTTCTCTTTCCTGTGTTAAATTGGAGGATTTTGTTATTGTTGTTGATGGTGATTTTTTTCTGACTGCCCATTACACATTGGAATGCCCTTAAGTAAATTGTCTTAATTGCAGCCACAATGCAACAGTGATAATTGCGGGGCCCATGTCAGCCCCAGAAGGGAAAATACGCTGTAGGTACAAAATGAGACAAACTAAAAAGAACATTCTAAAATTATACTGTTGCTAACACTCATGCTCATCTTATAATTTTTCTGTATTTATTTTTGTTGTGTAAATTTATTTAATCCAGTTTCACCTCTGCATAATTCATTATGCTAAACTGTATACCAATTAATCATTTTTCTTTTAGCAAACTGCATTACCATGGCAGCATAATGTGCAGAGTACATCCATACTTCTGAGTAACAAGGTCTGTAACATTTTTTTGTAATCCATTATTGGTATATTGTAATACCACTTAATAGCATAACACATGTTTTAAGCCTCTTCCAGCTGGCATGGTCAGCTACTGCTAACTCCCAAGTTCCCAGATAATGTGAATTTGATGATCGTTCTCTGTTGCAGAGATACAGGAGTGCATAGCAATGGAGCTAATCACTAGTTCTGTGTCTATAATGTTCCTATAAAGATTTGTCACAATGTCATGGATAGAGGAGGCCTGACTCTCATTTAAAATGCCAACTCTCTACTTCTCTGCAAATTCCAGCCTATGTAATACAAACCAGAGGATTCTGATGAGTACTAGCAGAAACGAAAATCAGGCCAAGATGATATCAGAATATGGGGAAACATTAATGGACCTTAATTTTTTTTTTTTTTCTGGCAAACGTAGTAGTGATTTACATGTGTACATGGGTATATATCCATTGTCTTTCTTTCCAGAGAGTCTTTACAAATTTAAAATCATAAAATCATAGAATAGTTTGGGTTGGAAGGGACCTTTAGAGGTCATCTAGTCCAACCCCCTCTGGAATGAGCAGAGATCTTCAACTAGATCAGGTTGCTCAGAGACCCGTCCAACCTGACCTTGAATGTTTCCAGGGATGGGGCATCTACCACCTCTCTGGGCAACCTGTTCCAATGTTTCACCAGTGTCACCCAAATATAAGAAGGCACTCATAAGGTGAACAGAATAAAGAACCCACAGATCAATTAAAAGGACAAGAAGCTTTTTCAAATTGACATATGTGTAAAGACTTGAAAGACATATTAATGATGGATAATATGAAATCTCCAATGTTAGTCTAACAAAGAAAGACAAGAATTTTTTTAGTGGAAATATTAACGTGTTCCTATCTTTATCTGAAAAAAACAGGAGTTTAAAAGATAAAAATGTCTCAACTGTAAATATTTTTATATCCACAAAAAAATCAATTTGTGCATATTTGATTGCTTATGCAAGTATGGCATAATAAAGACAAATACTGGGAAAAAATGTTTCAATTAGCACATTAAAATCTGGATTAATAGAAGCATCCTTGATATCATAGCCACATTCATTATAAATGTTAGCTTTATTTTTCATTAATTATTTTTTGTTGTGGTTCTAAATGAAGCATTCTGGATCAACAGAAACTCTTATTATTTGACCACATGATTAGAAAATGTCTACACTTAGTCCTAAGAGACCTCTGCTAAGGATAACATGTTATGCTGGGGCTTCATGTTTATTTTTGAGAAATCAAAATTAAAATGACATTTATAAAATGCAAAAACTCAAATAAGAGATCTGGGGTAAGTTTTCTGGCAGAATATTTTTATATAACATAAAGTTATTTCTAAGGCCTTCCCAGTTTCAGCTATGTGGATATCTGCATCTTGATTAATCAACTAGATTCTCTTTATAATTCACAGAGATACATATTATGTCCAAAAAAAGTTCTTCTAACCATTTTAGATATCTATATTATAATGAGATGAATCATGTTCTAGAAGTGCCCATGTTTATTCATGGAATAAAACCACTAGCTGGCAAGCTTAGATGTAGATGTCTGCATCATAAAAATGTAAAGGTAGAGAAAAATCCCACTGTATTTGACTTATCTCAGTGGAAAAGAATATGAATTGCTACATAATTCTTACTAAGCATCTCATGTGTCATGGAAGAAAATTTCATTATCGATTGTATTAGAAATAGTGAAGCTAAAGATAACTTTTTGCTGTGTATGATGACTGCAAATGTTACCTCTATTTCCTCTATTCTACAGCATCA
The DNA here is from genome assembly GCA_013401315.1 of Balaeniceps rex. Taxonomy (NCBI): domain Eukaryota; kingdom Metazoa; phylum Chordata; class Aves; order Pelecaniformes; family Balaenicipitidae; genus Balaeniceps; species Balaeniceps rex. Next base: position 1,729 of record VYZW01044397.1, on the reverse strand, counting down.
TTTTTAAAGTGAAGTAAGTGTTAAGATTCTGCCTGAAGAACCCTGAGGAGGAAGAGGGCTGCATAAGTTATTCCTTCTCTGTTAAATTAAAAGTGCCCTGACCCTGTTCTCTGACAGTAGTCACATAGTGACCAGTTCCCATACTGCTAAACATGCTGATATACACAGCAACAGTAGATACATAAATATTACATTTTGATAAAGGTTCCTGGCCCATTCAAACTCCTGAACCATGCCCAGGAATTGCATGGAAAAGTGTTAGCAGCAATGGACAAAGATCAGCCCAAGGTCTGTTCTACAAGTTTGACTTAGATCAAGTCCCGGAGTCAGGGAATATCCCCTAACACTATTGGTACCGCTAGCATAGATATTCCTTTAGATCGCATGAATACCTCTGATCCATACTTATAAAATTGGAATAATGAACACATCATACTATTTTATGCCATATCTTGTTTCTTGCTTTCATTTTGGGTATAAATATAGTGGGAATGGAGACTGCTTCATGGCTCAGTCTTGCTTATTCACTTGCCACAACTCATAAGAAATAATGACAACATATTTTTTAAATTCACAAGCCCAATCACTTCAATCTATGGGAAAGAGTGTACTTTCAGGGAGAAGGAGACAGGAAAGATTTTTATACATCTCCCTCTGATAAGGGTTGCCAGTAGTCACCACATAAAAGAAGAGAAAAAAAATACAGGTGAAAAGGGAGGTCAAAATTAAAATAAGAATTCAGGAAACACAGAATATTCTGGTGAAACAGCAAGGGTACGGTTACTGTCAGAACTTTTCGGCATACACCATGAAGTAACCTTTGTAAAACCCAAACCTTGATCTTTTCTGACAGGAGAAAATGCTTGGCCAGAGAGAAGAAGAAGGAATTATTGGGCAATATTAAAAAATGACAGCTTAGATGCGTGTTCAGTTAATATGTTACTTCAAATTCAAGTTACTTAGGATAAGAGAGCTGGTACATATGCTTCCTAGAATATCACATGTCATAGTCAAGAATAATTCTTTCCTATTCATAGTTAAATTATACAGAAATTTCACTGGTCATAAATTTTATATTGCATAAAAATTAAGTCACTTAACACATTTTTGTCACTATAAAGTGGTGACTTTTTTACCAGAGTACTTTTTGGTAAGTTTTTTTTTCCACTATTCAACGTCAAACTTTAACAGGAAGTATAGAAAAATATAGAGAAGTATAGAGTAAGGAAAATTACTTCAGTTTTGGCAAATAAAATACAAATATAAGTGTTCAACATTTTTTTAAAAATCTGATTAAAATGGACTTTAATTAAACTGATGGTTGAGCTTTTCTTTTTTAATATGTCTAATGACTGTTCTTCAGCTGTTACTCAAAAATGTTTTTTAAGATTTTATATTAGTATAATTTGACTATACAGCTTTATAGGGTTTTTAGAACTGTTCTCTATTTTTTCAAATAAAGGTGACTTGTAGCAGATATGTACTTTAGAATGATTTGAGCTAAGTCCCTTTTTACACCATCTTTATATCATTTTCCAGTAATTCTTTTTTAACATCCTTTGCTTATTGAGGGGAAGTTCTAATGGAAGTTTTAGATCATGTCACTTAGATTACTGTAAAATCTATTTTCTGAGTAGTATACTGCAGCATATTTCCACTTAATTCACAATCCTTCCTTTTTTTGATCATATTTGCCCTGGTTTCAGCTGGGTTAGAGTTACTTTTCTTC